>VXBU01010686.1:0-56772 GCA_013400315.1 Bombycilla garrulus
TTGTAACCTAGGACAACCACAAACAAGGGCAGAGAAGTGAATAGAATCAGGGCACAAAATAGCTCCTTTCTACATTTCACAACAGTCTTAAAAATATCACCACTGTATTTATAAACATCCGGGATTCTCATGGCTAGATAAATTTTTCAGAACTTCAGTCAACCTGAAGACTTAAGATTAGGGTTTTTTACCATTTTAATGCATGCATCTCTGCCGTGTGTCACCAAGACCTGATTTTTTTCAAGTATTTCATCTTCTATTTCGTTATTGAAAAATATCCTTGTGGAATCCCAAGATTCAGCATGAAATTTTACTTAAGTTTTGCAGGCAGGTAAGCACAAACAGTCTTGACTGAGAGTTATTTTTACCGGTTGTCAGCCACTCATAGTAGATTTTGAGCTCTATGGATTTGCACGTGTGAAGGTGAACAATAGGTAAGATTCATCTTGACTGCTTTATATATTCATAGTTTTAATATCCGAGAGGACAAATACATAGTGAGTAACTATATATTTCAGAGTAGTTAATGACATATGAACCACTACTCAAATTCCATATTAAACATTTAAAAAACAGGCATGTAAAAAACCTCCTCTTTTTTCTTTTAAAACACACCAACCCAATGCAGCATTCCTATCTTGAATAATGAAAGGCAGTCAGTAAAAAGGTGCCACTTGCATTCTATCAATGTTTAAGAAATTTCTTCCAGAATAAATTCCTCGCTGTGCACTGTTTTACAAAAGTAACACAAAGTAATATCTAGACAGACCGTAATCTCTAGAATAAATTAAAAAAATATGATCATGCTAGTAAGCAATAAATGAGAGATAAGGCAACAGGTATTTATTCTGGTCTTATTCTGATCTTATTGACTGCCACCATGGTTGCAGTTCCTAATGGTTGTAAGTGATACAGCTGTGGTACCTCAATGACAACCCTCATACCAGCAGTGTTTGTAAACTCTCCTTTCCCTCCTCACACAACAACATTAAAAACAATCAGAATTATTTAACACTAGGTTACTTGCAGTTAAGCAGCTATGTAGCAGCAAATTACATTGTTTAGAAATCCCATGAATAGCGTGAGAAAGGGATGTCCTCCAGAGGAAGCAGCCAGCAGAGTGCCTTGCAGATTAGGCAGCAGCATCGCCTCCAGGACTAAGCACGGGCACAACTGAGGAGCTCACAGAGGGTGAACACAGCCACACAAGCATTTCAGGCTGAGGATAATATATATTCATCCTTCTCAGAGTTCTGCCTAGAAGGCACTCCTCTCAAGCACATTGTAAGGGATGAAGAAAAATCCAGTGCTGCAGCCTGTCTTGAAGATTTATTCTCTGTACACAGAGTTGTGCACATCTGGTGCATTGTGCGTGGGCTTTTTTCCTCCCGGTGTTGTGCAGCATGAGACATGCTGCTGGAAAAATCCAAGTATTACCTATATTAGCCTTTGTTCCTTGAGAAAACTGAAATTTTTACAGAGCTAGAATGCTTTCATTGTCTCCAAAAATCGCATCACCTTCTGAAGTGTTCCAAAGGTATTTATTTTTAAGTGCACATACCATCCAAAGTCTGAACTGTTAAACTGAAGATAAGAATAACATGTCTCCAAAGACCTTTTTAATGAGGTAAAAGACTCTTCCAGATTTTTATCAACATTGCCAGCTCAAAGCAGCTCAACCCTCTGTTTTTCTGTACTAAAACAAATTGTGTACAATTAAAGTGAAAGATCTGGCAAAGAACCATGTTTTAGAGCAAAAACACTCGTATCCATACAGCCAAATAATGTAGAGTATGGCCCAAACCCATAAAGAAGTAGTCCATCACAGAAAGAAAGCAAATGGCTTCCTGCAGATGTAGCATGGAGGAGGCATGCCAGGTGTCTGATATCTGCTGAAGCCTCCAGAGAAATTGTTCATGTCATCTTGTGATATCAGCACATGCTACCTTGGTATCAAGCCCTTTGCTTGCAATAGCTGCTATCTCAGAGCAGATTGCCAGTGACAATGATCATTTTGGCTTATTTTAGCAGAGTAGCTGCAATTACAGGCATCAGCAGGTATCAGACTATTTCCAGCAGAGGTGTTTGGCTTCTGAGCTCTAATTTAGTTCCTGTCACTGAGATTAGAAAATACATTTTTGTTTCCCACAGCTTCTGGTGTGTATCAGACTCTAGCTTCAGACAGGTATTTTAGGAATTCTAGGGGTTGTGTAGAACTGCACATTTAATCCCAGCCTCCTGCCATGACTTTGGTGAATGATTTGTCCAAACATTAAAAAGAGGATTATAGCTTATTGAATCAGAAAAGGACCTTCAGCAAAAGAAACTGGCCAGCTATTTACGCACTGAAATGCTCCAAATCACAGTACTGGCCAAGTACCATCTGGTTTAGGGTTTTGGATGAAACATTAATTTTCAACTGGATTTCCAAACTTCAGGCCTTTGAGAATTCATTTATAAACCACATGTGAAACAAGCTGTAGCAGACAATGAGCTGTCCTGGGTGAGTGTGCAGCAGCAAATTCCTGCTGTCACCAGAGTCTGCTCCCTCTTCTAGGAAAATTGACTTCAGAGCTGACACAAAGAATTTAAAGACCATCAAGGCTAGAAAAGGCATAGAGCTTAGGCACATTTTATTTTAGTCAACCTGTTAAGAGATTATCTTGTCTTACTATCTATTGCTCCTTTTCTTCCCTCTAGTTTATTCCTTAACTGTTTTATTACCAATACTGGTGTCTGAGTTATCAATCTTGTCACATTTACAGACAGTATTCCTGGTGTGAAAGTAAGACAAGAAGGAACATCCTACTGTTCTGAAGAGGCTCTAGTTTTACTGTTCACAGGGTCAAGAGCCAACATGTGAAAAAAAAAAAAGAAAATTAAAAAAAAATCCAGGGTCAAAACGGTATCCAGCTCAAGAGAGTTTTTCTACTCCCAAATGAATGTGTGCTGCTTTAAATCAACAGCCTCTGATGCTCCAACATCCTGCATAGCAATTCCATTGTAGTGCACACTTAGTGTGTTAACCACTTATTTAACATTTTTCGGAGATCACTTACATATATAAATACACCATTATAGGCTACATTAATTAGCTCTGCTGTGGATTCTAATGCAAACACTAGAAGCAAAGAAACGAGCAACTAAACATATTTTCAGGTAATATAGATAGAGATCCATCATGGGAAAAGTGCAGCAGCTCAAACTCCAAGAAGAACAGAGGATGGGTCAGATGTATACAGGAACTAGAAAAGAGGTGAAAACAGGAAGGCACAGCCAAAATCTAAGCATGGAATACAGGGGGAAGGGGAGTGGAGGGGAGGGAGGTATCAAGCCTCACCTGCATGGGGTGGGTATAGTAATGAACTTTAAGCATATACACCTCATTCTTCCACAACAGATTTTAGATATTTTTTGTTTAAAAAATTAAGCCAAGGCTGGGGGGTTTTTATCTTTATTTTATGGATGAGGAAATCAAGGCACAGTGGGATGCTCAGGAGCATTTGAAGTGGCAGCCAGAGAAAGTGTACTACCCCCTAGACCATGTCTGAAATTTATCTGCTCTTATTTAAAATCAAACTATGTAATATTTTGGGGTGCTAGTCTAAGGAAGACATCTAGGAGGCTAAGCACTAGCATCCTCCAATAGGAGGAAATCATGGGGAGGGAAAAGAAACATCCTTGGGCTTGAATAAAATGAAATCCAATGGACTTCAACAAAGGAAGAGCTAGGTCTAAAATTCTGGGAAAATGGGCTTTAAAAACCTTTCTGACATTTCCCATATAAACTGGTAATAAATATGACACCTTCTGTGAGGAATAACATTTCGGGCAAAGCAGTACAGAATGCAGACATATTATGTAATATCTACTTCTTATGCTTAATGCTTATGAGTCAGTCATTTCTAAAAAGATCCCCAGCCCTAATTCCTGCCCAACCTGGAGGAAGTCCTCAATCTGCTTTTTTCCTTCTGTGCTTGCATTTACTTTCCATGACCTTTTGAGCCTTGTAAAAAGCATTTTGTTAAAATTACATAATCAGTTATTCCACCTACACAAGCTGATGGTGAGGAATGGGTTTTATAATTCCAGTGATTGTAAAACACCAGAGCCTCCAGAGAGATCGCTCTTTCATACCTAGTCTGTCACACATTACCATTTTCATTATGGCTCTGGAAAGCAAAGAGCCTCTAGGGATCATCACCAAGATCATTCAGGAAACAAAAGACAGAAGTGTATCCTGGGTCAGTTATGTAAAACATTGTTTAAATTATCTTACATAACGTAAAATACCATAAATTTTTTTGTTCTGCTTCCAGAGGCTCAGATAAGGTTTTAGAAGGTTAACACTGTTTCCGTACTCATATACTTGGACACTCAGCCCAGATATTGTGTGACAGACTTCAGTTGGGCTCACACAGTACAGGAGCTGAGGCAACTCTGCTCCAGCCTTTGGTTAAATCTTTTAAGATCCAAGCTATGCATAATAAGCTATGGATAGTTTACTAAATTTTTTTTTTTCACTTATTTCTTCATAACTCTTCTTTGTTACTCAGCAGGCAGCTATTTTGCATAGGCTAAACCTCATGCTATACTATAATGAATCCTAAATAGTTCAGGGGTGGGGGAGGGGTCTTAAACAAAAGAATAGCATGATATATATTCAATCATAGCAAAGAACTGCAATGTTTATGTTTTTATATATATACACACACACACACATCACTTTAGAGGTGGTTTCTGCTCATATGCTTCCAGGAAGAATAAATGACTGACTATATTTTTGCCACACACAGAGGAACATTAGTCAGTCCTAACTGGAAACTATGAGTTGATGCTTAAGGGTTCCACAATATGAAAACTTGCTTGTGCACTGGCATGTGCAGTACAGCCTTTACAGTGTATTTGGCCCCACTGCAGGAGTATGTTTTATTCTAATCATCATTCTGCACTCCAAGGCAAAAGCCAGAGATTCTTATCAAATGAGCATATAAATTTTCCACTGAAGCTCATTTATAATTAGTTTTTAACAGGAGTAATTTTTTTCAGCTACATTCTTTCTAATTTGCACTATAAATGGAAGTATTTTTCCATGTGAATTAACTTAGCCTACCCAGAAATACCCTTCTATTGACACTGTGCCATAGACTTTCCTTCTTAAATTGTTTGGAAAATTTAAAATCAAAGAATGCTTAAATCAACAAACATTATGCTTAAAAAATGCTTAAATGAACGGAGAAATGAGCAAATAAAGAGCATCTAAAACATGGAACTAACTCCTCAGCCACCCTTTTTAACTCTGTTTTCCTGACTCATGCCCTGGTTTTCATCCTCTGTAGGCTTATTCTACAAGCCTAGTTGTTTAGCTCTTACTTTCACACCCAAAAGAGGAGAAATGGCAGTAAATGTGCCTTGGAAAGAACACAGCACTTCCTAAAACAGTGTAAAATGATCCTTCCTAATAATCAATATATGGACCAGCATTAAACTATTCCGGTTCAGGTAGTGTAACATTTACTTACAAAATGTTCCTGAGCTGAGCTATTTCTCGAAGCAATTCTCAAACAAGCAGAAAATCCAAGCTGGCTTCTTTCTGCATACTGCTTATTGTCATATAAATTCCCCTCACAGGAGAGAGATGATCTGCATGTCTATTTTGCTCTCCTGAATAACCTAAATACCCTAATAAAGATTTCAAACATTCAGATACTTCAGGTACTCATACATACCAATTCTTCAAGGACAGAAAAACTGCAAGTCAGTACAAATTCTTAGTAGGTCTACACATGTGCATTTATAACCTCTTAAAAAATCATTTCATAATTAGGTATTAGTACTACACTAAGTACCAAGACTATGTTTCTGTGCAGTTCAATCTGCATGCGATAGTCTGGCAAACTACTGTCCAAGACCATTACATGGAAATATAAAAATAATTCCCTTATGCCCATCAATAACTATTTTTGTGTTTCGCTACTATTTTAATAAAACACAGGGTATCTGCATGGGATTCACTTTACAAGAAACAAAATGAAAATGGTGTTTTCTACCAAAATTGCACCTCTTCAGAAGCTTATAGTTTTGGTCAATGATTATAAGGGGCCTCTGAGAGGGTCACACTCTGTCTTCCCTATAATATAAAACAGCAAATCAGTTTACAAAAAGCCCAGTAAATCCATAAACATTTCATATTCTTATTGTATACATAGGGTGGAGCTGTTACTGTGGTCTTTTAGGGCTAATAAAAGTCCTCTGGTATAAGACTCATTTATGATTAATTAGCCTCTCTACTATTGTTTTTTTGCTTGGTTTCCAGAACACAGCATTCGGTAGGAAATGGATGACTAGCTGCAAATATTGTAAATGTATGCTGGGGGAATATTTGAACATTTGTTCAAATTTGTTTTAAGATTTTATGCTGCTACCCATCTCCATACTGTCTGAGCACAAAATTCTCAAAAGAGAATTTTCATTTTACTGTGTTCGCAATTCTCCCCAAGATTGTTTCCCATACAGATGAGTCACTTTAATTTCATTAATGCAAAAACTTGCAGAAAGTCAGTATTTAGCTTAAGCTAGCTAAAAACCATTTCAACTGCAAACTTTTAATTTTATATTAGTTACTAATTCTGCAGTCAGCACAGACCTGAGTGTGTGTAGTTCATGCAGTAGTGTTGTGATTCCCAAACAGCGAGCACAGAGGAACCTGAATATTAGTTTAAATCATGTTTATTTTTTATGCTTTTTAAAGATTATACATTTTTTAAATAGGTTATTAGGAACCAATCAATAGAACCATTTACATAGCTGACAAAACAGGAATTTATAACAAACCACCAATGACACCTTGTGTAGTTTCTGATTCCTGGTTGGATAATTCTTACTTTAGCCAACACCCCAAAACTGCATGTCACTTCTGGGTTACAGTGAATTTAATAGTGTTTAATGTCAAATTATTAAGCAGGGAAAATATTAATATAAGAGTTCAGATACAAAGCACAAGTAACAGTTTCCAGATATAACGCAATAAACAGAATGGCCATATTGAACCACTCAGGAAAAATCAATAGCTTTTGCAAATATGTAAAAGTAACTTCAAATTAGAATTTTAAAGGCAGATAAAATGGGTTTCAGCTGCCTCAGCACAAACACCCAATGCCATTCTAGATCCCCTCAGGTATCTGAGACATGTTGGCAGATATAACCTGGGACTCAGAAGGAACTTTCATCCTTTTGGTGGAGACATATGGAACACTGTTTGAAGGTCTAAATTAGTAAAAATGGTCTGTGTTAAGGCAATTGACCCCCTTTTTATCACCTTAGATGACAAACAGTGGCAAAAAAAAAAAAAAAAAAAGCCAGTTTCTCAAATCATTAGTGAGAAAAAAAAACAATCTTTACCATGATTAAAATTCTCTTGGCAAATTCTAAATGCAAGGTTCAATTTTAATATGTAAAAACCAGGCCAGCACTTCTTTTCTTGCCGCAGTCAAAAATGCATCACTCTAAGGAGAGTGTTACCTCTGTTCTCTTTACCTCTATTAGCTTTTTTCTTCCTTTCATTGCTACCTGAAATAGAACCATACCTGAATTACTCAGACTACAAGTTGAGAGGATATAATGTGTTGAGTAGTCACATTTTTAGAAACCAGTCTTGAAAATGTGTATGCACATTAAGAGACTGTAGAACATCTCTCTTAATGCTTCAATACAGCAAACGTCTGAAATTATTCTTCACAAGATCCTTTCAGGTTGGTACATTAGATCATGTCTTTTCTTCATGCAAAATTAGTTATCACATCTGAAGTGCATTTCCAAATAATTTGAAAGTTGACTGAGCACTAAACTGAAGTGAGCACAAAGGAGCAACTCCAGGATGTGGTACCACAAGAAACCACTGACCTAAGCAAATGCTGTATGATGCAAATATCAGTGTGCTGAATATTTCCTTTTATTGGTGTGTAAAGGAAAGTGAAAGGAAATAGAGATGAGTTCCTGGGAGACCATTCAGAAATCTGGAACTGTTTAAAGCACAAGCGTTGAGAAGGGGAACTGCTACAGGAAGCGACTGTTTACAAAATATACCAAATATTATTGAGTAGTGTATATCACAAACAATATAAATGTGAGGCATACCCATATGTGTGCAGGACAATCTTTTCCAAAAAATTCAAAGCCGAAGTCAATTATTAATTTATTTAGATTTGTTGCTTTAATATGTCTACTAAACCAAGACAGTACTCAGAAGTGGATTGGAGCTCGCCTCCCCAAAAACTCAGTGCACAAAGAGCTTGAGGTTGCTCAAGTTCATTCATCCCTAAATGAAGATAAATCCTTCAGTGCTAATTTATAAAGGAAAAAAAGCTCCTCCTCATTTACATGAGAGCTCTATTGCATTGACTAACTGTCACAGTAATTAAATTGCTACAGTCTATAAAAACAGCCCCTCTGAAGATGGTGAGTTATATTCCCACTCCCTGGATAATTCTCAGTAGTAAAGGACCTTTGCCAGCATCCTTTTGTTACAGCCTGATGTGAACATAACTGCAGAAGGGATCCCATAAGAAAGGCTGTGGAGGAGAAGCAAGTTTTACAGAGGTCCTAATCATGGGTGCTCCAAGTCAGGGGGGGGATGCTGCTCCATTTTGCCCCCTTCTGCTGCCCTGTCCTTTGACCACCGGGCACAGAGGGATTTCCTGCTTCTAAAGGGACGTGCAGTGCATCCTCTTCTACAGCTTTCCTTGGACCTACCCTCCTGACAAATGATAGTTCTCTTCTTCCAGTCAACTCCTGCTATTGGCTCTGCAACATCCTGTGGGAAAAGGTGAAGAACTTTTTACAAACTTTCACAACAGCTACAAAGGACAGTCAGGAAACAGGAAATTATAATTTGCTCTTGTAAGGAATTGTAAGCACTTTGACCATCTTGCTGCCCTGATTTAAAATCGTTGCTACAAAGACAGAATTCTGCCAGCTATAAAGGGCTTTGATTTCATTTTTTTTCATGTACTTATCCTGACCTCATTTTGTAAAGTGCCAAATGAATTTGTTCATTCATAACCTATCTTGATGCAGTGGATGGCAGCAGGAGGTGCTTTTGGGGTGGAGGGGTTAGTTTTAGTACATTTGATTAGTATAATAGGACATAATGTTCCATTCTATCCTTTTCTACTTTCAATATTTTAATTCATTCTATGAGAGAAAATTCAATTGCAATCTGTCAAGGACTGCAATTATGTTTTAAATCAGGATGAAAAAAAGCGTGTGTGTATTTGTGAGCAAGGAGAATCATTTACATAATAACTCATGGTAATAATAACCCTCAGATGCAGTCTTTATACCCCATACTCTATTCCTTGGTTTCAGTTTTAAGATGGCTGTTTCTGTCAGTGCAGTACACTGAAAAATACAGAAATTTTAATCCTGCATTTTTTGGGCAACTATCAGACAGCAAATGCTGGTACCACTTTGTCCTTAAAAATTTGCACTGCTGTCAGCTGCCATCTGGCAAGGTCTCCCAAACAGAGAGTGGTTGAAATCCTCCAGAGAAAATCCATGCTTATGTAAACTAATGGTGGTTTTTCTAGGCTTATGCTGTCTTCATCAATTGGTCTGTGGTGGATTCTGCTAATGAACACAAAAATTAGAGGGTTTGGGTTTTTTTTTTTCTAACTGCTAATAATTGTACCCAAATACTAAACTTTTAGAAAGGCATAAATAAAAAACATATTTTAGTATGAAAAATGCAAAGGCTTCAAAATCAAATGTTTTACTTTAATAAGACAAAAATATTTTATTTGTAAACCAAAATATGTTTTAAACTAGATTTTTCTCTTTTTAAATTTGGCAACTGTGTCAGGTGTCAAATGAGAAATGAAAAATTAAAGAGAAATTAAGAATAATTTTAAAAATTTAGAGAAATGTAAAAAACAATAATGTAACAAGATCTACAAGTTCTATATGCAACTAAAAATGAAAGTTTTTTATAGTTTTCCATTTTTGGAAAGGTCCCACCTAAAAGTATTTTTTCGGTCTACCTTAAAAACAATTTATCTCACAACGTTAAAAATGCATTTTTTCCTCCTTTTTAGTGTACAACATCTAGTTTGACAGGAGAAGAAGAAATTAGACGTCATTCCTTTGCCTTTCCAAATACTGAAGACAGGATGGTCCTTGGTAGCCCTTTCAACGGTGGGAATGCATCCACTTGGAAAAGAAGGGAAAGTATAAAGGTAGTGATTTATGCAAATGCTTTCCTTAAAATGAGGTGCCTCATACCTCATAATAATAATCACAATGGCTTTTTTGTGTGCCTCAAAATTTCATCCCATTTTCTAAGGTCCTATTCAGGGTCCACCACATCCCTCAGCCTTCATCTTCACATACAGTTGGACTCCATGAGCTTACAGGTCTCTTCCAACACAAACGATACCATGATTCTGTGATCCAAAGGACCATGTCTGGCTCATTCTGAACATGAGTGAAGAGAAAGTTTTCCCCAGTGCAGTGTCTTGGCATCAGAGGATGCCAAATATAGTGCTTATGAAGCCCATTTGACCTGGAATAGTTGTTGTCCTTAAAGAAAATACAACTAAAAATTGTGACATTAGTGGCAGAGTAGAAATCTTTCTTTTTCAGCTGGGCAGCTCTTCAGCTTTCTTTCAGCTTTTGCCACTCTAAGATAAATTGGACTCTAGACTTCAGCCTAGATTTTGACAGGTAGTGTTATTTTATGGGACTTTCCACAGTTCTGCTGAAAAGACTGCTCAATATTCTGAGTAACCAACCCTGCCTTCTGACAGCTCAAAAATTCACCACTTCAGTTTATGTTAAAATAATTTTTGCAATGGTAATCATGAGCACCGAGGAAAATTAGTTTTATCATTAAATAATCACACCCTTGAGAGGCTGTGGGCACACAGCTGGCGCTCAGCTGGCTTCAAATAGCTGAAATATAACTATTTCAGGGAAACCATACCTCTTGTCTTTGAGTATAAATTAAAACTAAAATAGTAACCTTTTTTTTTCAGATTTATTTTTCGTGTGTGGGCGAAGCTGCATACCCATACTAACTAAACATGGAGGAAAGTAGTCCATTACGCTGTATTCATATATCACACCAATAGCACAAAAGCGGATTAACCTATGTCATTAAAATGTCTTGGGATTTGCTTTTCTCTGTTTAGTGAGAAGAGAGAAAAACTGATGTCTGCAATATTCTTACAAACAAACAAAAAAAAGCATGTCTTTTGTGCAAGGATTAAATTCCCAGCAGAGCACAACATGTCTCACCCCAAGGTTTGCACAGCAATGAGAGATGGACCTGCTGGCATCTGTACCTGAGACAACTCAGGCACCCCAGTGCTCAGGGTGACTTCCCAGAGCAGCTCCCTGCAGCCAGGATGGGGAGTGAGAAATGGCTGTGCCATGCCACAGAAGCTGTACTGCCTCTCTGAAGCTACGTCATAGCCCTGGGGAAAGCAGGCACCTTTCTCTAAACACTCCTGTGTCCTGCAAGAAACCTCCTCCTGTCTCTGTGCCCTGCAATATTTCTCCATTCACCAGGATCTCCCCAGGTACAAGGTCAGGTGTCCAACAGGAGCAGAGGGCTCTGGAGATGTGCTGCTTCTCAGGCTAGAAAAGTTTATTCTGCCTCCTCAGATGTAGGTAATGGAGCACTGTTTTTCCCCTGGAATCTGTACCCTACACAGCTGCACACTTTGCTTCATGGACCTCCTGGCTGTCCTGGGGAGCCTAATTTACTACTGTTTGTAAAGAAAGACCAGTGTGTGGGCCACCAGAAGTGGATCATGATGATCATGATGATTCTTAGCTTCATAGTAATTTTAGCTTCCTAAACTTAACTGAATTTTCAAGAAGGTTTACCTACCAGAATATACATTGAATATGAACACTGGAAGTTCACATTCCAGAGGCAAATAGGCAATGGCAAACTTCTGGTTAACAGTCCAAATGATCCACGGGATTTGTGCAGCTCTGCTGGTGGTCCTGTTCAGCCTGCTGAAGTCTATCTTTTCCAGTATAGAACAACACAGTATTGTTAATAATATGCCTGTTCTGAAATTGCAATAAGATTGCTGAGAGGAATTCTATTTATCAAGAAATAATCATCTGGAGGGGAATAAAGACACCTGTCTACCTTCTGCCGTCAAAATTTAATATAATCATTAATAACAATATCCTCCCCCCACCTGGCATAATGCTTACTTAGTAATTTAATTACCCAGATAATCTTCACACAGAGTTTATGTTTTTTACCTCTAACTGGATGCCTAATAGAGCTTGCAGTACTGTTTTTCATAAACACCCCAAAGCAGCACTGTCTTTGCACTGTAAAGTTCCAGCAAAGGCACAGTGCCATGCTTTGCTTAACTGTGGAAACATCTATCTCACACCAAAATGGCTTTGATCAAGAAGCACTACCTAGCTACTCATTTAGGTTGTGTTTAGCAAGATATTTATATTCATGCCCAATGTTTAAGCCTTTGAAAAGTCCTAAAGATCTATCCCTAGTGGGTTAATAAAGATTAACTCATTGCTTCAAAGAAACACTCAGAGCTCTCAACTGCTGAATTAGGACTTTTTTTTCTGAAGGTTCTGCCTTTTGGATTAGTAACGTTACATGTTGTTGTTGGGTGAGCGTGTTTCTCTGGCTTTGAATTGGTGAAAGGAGGGCCTGCAGATGTACCTTATGCCATGGATATACATCTTAATGCTTTGTCACTGAAAATACTAAAAAAAAAAATCTTAATTGCAGCATTTAGACTCTTTTTTATACTCTCTTTTCTGCCAGTGTGTCAAAATCCGACCCTTCAAGAGGAACAAGTACCTTAAAAGAAAACAGTGTTGGACTGATGAACAAAGCAATTGTATTCCAAAATTTCCCAAGTCAACATAAAGATTACTTTCAAATTGATCATTTTCCAGGCACATTTCTAGAACAGCAAGTTTTTACAGTGTAAATTGCTTATTTGCTTCCTCTGTTACATTAGAACATAAGCTTCTCTTTTTTTGCAGTGTCGTCAGCCATTACCTTCAAACGAAAGACTGCTTTTGCACAATATCAATTTGTATGCTAATAATATTGCTTGCAATTTTACCTATGCTAACACACAAGACCAGGTTATAGCCAATTCCCATTTCTTCTCTTTTAAGATACTTGAAGAGTGATAGTTCTAAAGATTATGGACTCTCTTCTCATTTCCTCTTCTCAGCATTGCCAAACTCTATTACCTAGCTGCTTCATCTCATATTAAAAACTGTTCAAAAACCTCAGAGACTCCTTGCACATATTCATGACTTTTGCATGAGCAAAAACTGTGTTTGCTTTAGGCAAACATATGTTTCCTATTTATTAGTGCAAGCTTTTAGCAGGTTTGCTTCATCCTGAGTAAAATGCTGACACTTTTTTTACAGTTCAACCCATCAGCAACCCCAGTGGTAGGGCTTCTGGTTTTGGTTGTGGCAGGATAGCCCAGAAAATACCTTGGATGCTTTCATGGATAAACCATGGGAAGCTGTCCAAACTTTACTCTGGGTACAAGCATCCCAGTGCTGTCCTGGAAATTGCAACCCTATGTCTGTTCTCTATAGGAAGAATCTACCTCAGGAGATGAAGAGCTACTGAAAGGATTTTTTTAAATAGGATCTTGAATTATAATTCATTTGAACATGAGTTGTAAAGCTGGAAAGTGTTGTGGAGCTAGAATTAACCTTTGGAGCAAAGTTTTCAACTGTGTAACACTAGAGAAAATTTGCCTGTAGAAGGTTCGAAAATGGTCATATAGAATAAAGTTTTCTCAGGAAGGTGAAATTGTGCTTGTACAACAGGGTGACTTTGTACAAGCTTTGGACAGCATTCACAATCACAACCCATAAACAAGAAAGAACTCAAATTATCCTTTTCTTTATTATATTTCTCAGTTTCTACAGCATAATTCTTTCAGGTGGAATTCTTTCCCTCTCATTCATGTGGCTTCACTTCTGTGGCAAAGTCATGCCCATTAGCGAAACTCCAGATTTAAAATATAAGCCTACTTTCATAATAAATTTATATATATATATGTGTGTGTGTGTGTGTGTGTGTGTGCACGCGCATAATTGAGGATTTCTCTCTTTCTGATTTCCACCAAGTTGTTGAACACTGAGTATTGACTTTGGTTGAACCTGCAGTCATGAGATGCAAGAAACAACCACAGTAAGAGACACAATGCTGAGGATCCAACATTCAGACTACACTTGTTCTGGGACTTCTGCTTCAGAATGTCTGTAACCAATCCCACAGACTGGATGTGTGTTGGTAGAAGGAGCACACAAGTGCACCATCTGGCCTGGTTTGTCTGAAAGCAACCCATTTCTCTGAACCTGCTCTTAAATGTGTGAACAAAAACACACTAAACAGACTTGATCAGATTTGTTTCAAAAGCACACTCCAGATCCAAGTTAAAATAATAACATAGACAGAGACTTTGCAACCAAGGTTTGGGGAGCTGGGCAGAAGTCAATCATTGTCCCTCTTTTTTTCTAGCCCACAGTCAGTCATACATACTCCATGTCTCCTCCATTTATTTTGTTTTTCAGCCCTCTACTCAGAACAGTCTGCACACTGAAATGAATGAAATCTCATTTAATTGCTGAAGGACTTAACCATTTGACTTGGGAAAAAAAGTATATTGGTACCAATCTAGTACTTTATGAGGAGGAATGAGATGCAAAGAAACTAGTTACAGAAAGCATAGTTAGGAACATAAAGAAAAAATAAAATGTATTATATTTACATAGATACCACTGCTGAACAGGTAAACAACTATCATCTTGATAAAACTGACTAAAAATTTTGGATTAATTTCTTCCAAAAGTAAAAAAAGCCTGACTGCAAAGGAAACTTTGCATTCTTATCTAACAAAGTCCTTTTTTGAAAACCATCAAAATAAAAATTTTAGTGATCAAAGCCAAATTCTGATTTTTAAAATTCCCCCCAAGTCCATTCATAGTTAGCTGAAAAAAATGAAAACAAGAAAAAAAATTAAAAGTTAAAAAAAAAGGTCCTCTAGGGGTCTTGCAGCTGTAATCACATAAAAAATTGTAATTAAGAAATTAAATGTTTGAGGCTAAAAATGCAAATGCTTCATATTTGTCTAAATCACAACTTCAAATGACATTGCAGTGTTCTTGCTATTTTTGCAGTACTTATATTACTGAGTCAGTTTCTCCTGTCTTTTTTCCTTCTCTGGTTTGTAACAGCCTTTTATTTCCTGCTCTTGCTTTGTAAGGTAAAACTTTCATTGCTTTCTTCTGAAAGGAGACTGCAAGATGTTCTTAGTAATCAAGTGTAATGGGCCATGTGCTATGAACATTTAGAGAGGAACTAGCACAAAAAGAAATAAAAAACAATGGCAGAAAAGGCTGATCAGCCTCAGCCAAACAGTGGATGAATCAGCTGGGACCTGTGAAACACTCTCCAAAGCCACAATCAGCTATTTCCAAAGGAGGGCACACTAAGAACCAAAGGAAAGGGAGAACCTTCTTCCTCGAGTGGTCAAATATATTCACACCCCTTTCATTTTCAGGAAATTGAAAGCACTGTGAAACAACACAGCCAGAATTTTAATTTTTCTTTCTCTTTTTTTTTTTTTACCACAACAGCACAAATACATTCCCCAACTTACCCAGCCACCATGCATGAAATCTAACCTCTAAGGTTTTGGCCCATTTTTTTAAGTACTGGATTGTTGACTCAGTAGGCTTCAAGATTCCTAGTGCCTGTTTTCTTTGAGGAAACATATCCCTAGTCCTAAAAGTGAAGGTTTGTTTAGGAAACTTACTGTGCAAACATCTGGCAAACAGAGTGGAAAAAACAAGAGCAGTAACTGCTGAATGCAGTCCTGCTCTCTGTTTAACAGCAGAGCTCTTCCCTGACTCTTTCTGTGCTTGCCACTCCTTCCACATGCACTCCAGGTGAGAGCCATTGAGATCTGGTCCTTGAAGTCACCAATTTTGTTGGCCCCTTGTTTCTCTCCTTCTGGAACAGAAATCTAACCAGTACTCTTGTTCCACACTTAACTTTTGAATACAAACTCACGTTTCTGGGAGGACTCTTTGGTATAAGATACCTTTTAGGCTCTCAATTTATTTCTATCAAATGTTACAAAGCAATCTCAGTGTTTTATCAACTGTAGATGGCACAAAACAAGTTCAGTAAAATATTGCTTTACTCAGGCATGATGAATGACTCTTGTTCTCCTCTTTTCCATTTATTGTCACAGATATTACATAAATGAGCAGCTAAAGGACATTTTGAACAAGCCTGTCTTGGGATTTCAGATACCATAAAAGTAAGACAGACTTCTTTAAGCATGGAATTTTTTGCTCAACTTTTTTTTTAATTTATAGATAATATACACACCAAGTCTTAAAAAACCAAGGCAGATATGAATTTTTATAGTAATATATATTTATTTATACATACACTTGATACTCTGCAAGCATAGATAACGAGTATTCTGCAAGCATACCATTAAATTGGTGGGGCTAAGTTTACATTCTGGATCTATTTTAAATGCTGCTAAGGGAAGATTTGTGCTTATGAGCATATTGGCAGTCAAAAGTTTTTTGTTTGTTTGTTTGGTTTTTTATTCTTATCACCTTACATCATTGACGTCCTTATTTTATTACTCAGGGACATAAATAGGAATTAAACCATACTTTCTTGTTTTCATGTCAAGTTTGAAATCGTAACTCACCTCAGGGCCTGGCAAGTTCGTGGAGCAGATTCCTCTGGAAGCTGTGCTGAGGCACATGGAAAATAGAGGTGATTGATGACAGCAAAGATAGCTTCACTAAGGGCAAATCTTGCCTGAAAAAGTTGGTGACCCAGTATGACAGGGTTACAGCAGAGGTGGATGAGGGAAGAGCAACTGACATCATCTACCTGGACTTGTGCAAAGCATTTGACACTGTCCCACACATCATCCTTGCCTCTAAAGTGGAAAGGCATGCATCTGATGGAGCACTGGGTGGAGCACTCAGTGGATGAAGAATGGGTGGGTGGTCCCACTCAAAGAGTTGTGACAGCAGTTTGATGTCCAAAGAGAAACCAATGACAAGAGGTGTTCCCCAGAGGTCAGTATTAGAACCAGAAATTTTTAACATTTTTATCAGTGACATAGAGAGTGGGACCAAGGGCACCCTCAGCAAGTTTGCCAATGACACCAAGCTGTGTGGTTTGGTTGACATGCTGGAGGGCAGGGGTGCCAGCTGGAGGGACCTTGGCAGCCTGGAGAGGTGGCTCTGTGCAAACTTACTGAAGTTCAGCAGGGCCAAGTGGAAGGTGCTGTGGGAATGCAGGTCAGGGATCAGGCAGTGCAGCGCAGCACTTGCTGCCCTTGCCTGCACTTGCAGGGTGCTGTGCTTGAAGCAGAGCTCCTTCCTTGGAGCACATCTCCCTGTGAACACAGTGAGGCTTTTTTGGGAGCAGAGCTGGCTTATGTCCTATCACCTGGTGACTCCCACGCCTCTCCATCTCTCCCAGTCATAGCTGAATTCCTGAGTTCTTGCTAGCACAGGTGTCTCTGTGCACACCATCCCACTGGTAACCAGAATTAGAGAGCACATATTACCTATGTGGATGGGAAGGTGCACAAGATTAGAAGTGCTGAGCACCCCTGTCCCATGTCTCCTGCACAGAGTGCAGTGAGTGAGACTTTAATAGGCTGGGCCTGAAATATAACAATTTCTAGAATATCAACCTTAAAACTAGTTTATTTGTTGGGGTTAGCAGCTGGAGGACCCTTTTACTCTTTAAGCTTTTTGTTGTAAGACTGAAGGATCATGATTACAGGCTCTGACACAGCCTTAGCCTCTAATCACCACCTGAAATGTGTGGTTGAAGAGGTGCAGGGTCAGTACAGTAGGCATAGACCTCACTGAAAGGACAAGATGATACAGAACAGAATGCTTTTATTATACCTCTTATTAACTTCACTCAACCACCTCCAGCTCCTTTTCCAAGACCAGATTTCCCATAGTTACAGGTTCCTCTAGTAATGTCAGACTGATGGCAAATTGGGTAAATACATGTTGGTAATTGAGACCTGTGAAAATTGGTCCTTAATTTGAAGATTTCACATAATAGGAAATAATATTTTTAAAATCCAGTCAAAGAATACACAGAATCAGAATCTATTCGTTTCTTTCACTGAATTTGTAGCTAATTAAGTGAATATCAGGCATACACTGGGTCTTTGGTCTGAGAGCTAAAGAAATGTGCAATGCAGGCTTTCTCTTTGTAAAGTCATTTTAATCCCTTAAATATTAAACACTGTATTTTTGAGGGCCATGTATGCTATGCAGTCAGCCTCAATGATAAAGAATGAAGGTCAAGAAAGTAACTTCCTAGCTAAATATCAAAAAGAACTATATTAAAAGAGAAAGGTGGGGGAAAAAAGGAGTTCATAACTCTGAAAAGAGAAGGAAAGAACAAAGCTAAAAGAGTAACAGACTTTTCCTGTTTTGCAACCTCTGTGTGTGTCTCTGTGTGCGTATCTACCAAAAGACTTGTGAGGAAGCCACTGACACTTTTGAGACCATGGGATGAGTTCAGTGACAGAGAGGGCAGAAAGATAAAACACATCAAAAAATTGCATTAAATCCAAGAGGACTGGGATATAACCAGAAACAGATATAAATTATCTGGGAGAATGGATAAATATTGAAGAAAAGCAGAATAATGTCTAAACAAGTCAACATTAAATTAATTTGAAAAAGTTTCAGATGTAGAAAGGAGTAATTCCAGATTTCTAAAATCAGTAGAAAAGTGATGGAGGCACAGAGAAAGGAGAGAAAAGGATTTAGAAATCATTAAATCTGAGGAGATTTTCTCAGGTCATTCTGCTTACTATTTTGTTTTGTTTGTCTTACGAGGTATTGTTTTTTTGTTGAAGTTTTTCTTTTTCAAAAAGTCTCCATCCTCTTCTCTTTTCTGTTACAAACTTAAACAAAATTGTCTGACAGCAAGGCCTTCCCAGTGTACAACACACACAAGGGCTGTGCGTACACGAGGATGCAAGTCTTGTACAGAACTGTGCTGTACAGTCCTTCCTCTGTATAGATGTGCAGGACACAGCACCAAAAGAGAAAAAGAAAGAGTAAATGCTAACCGTCCTTTCAGAAGTCCTTCTTGTCTATTGTCACCTGCCGTTTTATTAATGAGTGTAACTGGCTGTATCCAAACACAATGCTGTAAAATTTAATTGGGCAAACATAGTGAGCGTTAGCTGGAGCTGTTTCCAGTCATGTATAATTACATGAAGCTCATACTTCAATAATTAGTGTGGCAAAATGAAATTATTTTGCAATTAGAGAAGCTCTCATTTCACCTTTCCTGTCATGGATCCTCATTTAATTTAGATTTTTATTTACTGACAGACCCACTCCATTAGATAAGGCATTCCCTCACCCACCAGGACATTTTTAAATGAGGCAATATATCCAAAAAAACTAGGAAAATGGGGGTTGTCCTGGGAATTTTGGCTCCAGTTTTTCTAATCGGTAGAAGAGCCAAGTGCTAGAAGCACCTGCTATTGAAAAGGAGAATCCTTCTTAAGGCTGTCAAGGCCCACAGCACTCCTTGGCACTCACTAAGCTCCTGCCAGAATCTATTGCCTCCTTCTCACACCACAGTCAGGAACTCCATACTCCTTTTTCCAGAGCACGGGCTTTAAGTGAAGACGTTGGATAGTAATTAACATTTCCTCAAATACCAGGAGCAGATATGTCACGTTGAAAGTCATGGAAAGGATACTTGGCTCTCTGCAGCTGCGCTGCCAGTCTCCCATGTGGTGGTCACTGGCTCCCTCTGGCTGAGCAGGAGCACACGGTGGCTGTGCACAGGCTGACGCAGCTAACACTGCAGGATCCTCCTCACCCCAGCTCTCTGAGGAGCGTCTGCATCACCCTCATCCCTCCCACTGCCAAAATGTCACCACACTCAGTGATTCACTCCTGCCTTCCCAGCACTGCCACTGCTCTTTTGCCAGCTGGGCACTCTCTGACCTTTCGAACCAGGACCTCTTTTGCTAACCTATCTTTACAGAGTAACACAAGATAAATAACTGTTATCTTTCATGCCAGCTAACATTTAACATTCTTCTTTCCTTCTCCAAGACATTAAACATAGAATTAGCAAGTCCAAATAACACTTGAAATATTTCCCAAACAAGAGAGGAATTAGAACTTTGGAAGTAGGATAAGACTATGCTCAGAATTTCTGAGAAAATAAAGATACTTAAAATCACATAAACACTAAGTGATTTACTGTTCCATAGCCTAAACCCATTCTGAAAACACAGAAGGATAGTTGGTTGTATTTTATTTTATCTGTTCATGTATAAAAACTTCAGTGGTCAAGCCTCGATGACATCAGCTGTTTATAAGAAAAGCCTTCCTTTCAAACTTGCACTACTTATACCATGGAAATCAGTGACAGAGAAGGCAATATTCCTTCATTCCTCTGATTATAGAGCTCAATTAAAAAAACTCTTGGTAGTGGGTGAGCCAAATTAAAGACACTTACTCCCCTCAATCTTTATTGCTAAGAGGAGTGATAAAGCATGTAGAGATTTGGGGCTGGTTTTTGGGTGCTAAGAGAGTTAATATCATAATTACATACATAAGCCCATTCAATCAGACAGACACCAATTTGTTATTTCATTCCTTCTTGAACTTTTTGAAATGACAAGGGATTACCATTGCATTGAGCATGCCTGCAATAGGAGATTTAGGGAAACTGCTGCCAGCTTTGGCAAAGACGTTTTGCTGAAGGAAGGCACAGTGCAGCAGGAGTTACCTCATCACCCCAAATGTATTTGTATTGGATGTATTCTCAGGGGGTAATATGTGATTAATAGGTATTATTTCCTTATTTCAGACAGTAATATTTTATGAATAGTGACTGCACATCAATAGAGGCCTATAAAACATTATTATAGACAGTCTATCAGCCCAGAAGGCATTAGAAACTGATAAACCACTAAGTGAAAGGTCTATTTATTATTAATTTGTACAGCACTTAGAAATGAAACCTTGAAATAAAGCATGACTTCCATCACAGGATGTTAATCACCATAAGAGTTAAGTTCCAACAGAGATCTTCATGGCTGATGGTACTTTGGTATTTTTATCTGCTGAAAGTTCTGAGTTTAATTTTAGTCTTGTCACAGAAAAGATACTACCACTCACTGTTGCATGTTCATGGTGAATAAATCATATTATGCCTAGCAGAACTTCTGTAATTTCTCTGTCATAGAGTTTAATACTGAATATAAAACACAGTTCTGTTGAGCTATCAAGTATGACTTAATAGAACATTACTGCCTTTATTGAAAATTATTTTTTTTGCTAATTGCTTTTCATTAAATTTTTATTATCAGTAAGGGAACATTACACTTTTCTAATAAAACAAAACAAATCTTATTTTCCTGTCTTGCTTTTTACTACCATTTGGATCAATTCAAACAAGTTCCCTTTTCCTCTGACAAAGATGAAGTTGCATCTCCAAAACCAGTTGTGTAATGAGCCAATGAATAAACCGATGCAAGTCATGAGCAGATCAATGAGATTCTGGTTCACAATAAATGCCAATGTAAAATCAAGAAGATATTTTTTTAAAGAAGAAGAAAGCTTCCCAACATGATGTACGCGTTTGCTGTAGCACTTCTGAAGTCAGCAAGCAATTGGTAATCAGCAGGCCAAGAACAGTTTTCAAAAATTGCTGTGCTCCAGAAATAATACTTCATTTTCTCCTATATTGGTCATGTCTCTGTTGCTGATATTACAAGACGGATTTTTTCATTTCAGTGCTCCATACAATGAAGCACTTGGTGTGTGGCTATACTAAAGGGCACTGAGCAGAAAACTAACTGTCATCATTAGAGAGCAGGGCTAGCAGAAAATGTTTAGACTTAAATTACATTTGCAATTTGTCCAGTGTACCCTTGAATCTTCAGAACTGCACATATTTTGAATTGTGAGAAAGTGACAGGCTACAGAAACTGGTATTCAGCCAACCAGCTTTAAGACATGGGGCTTAGATATTCTCAGCTACAGAAAAGTACAAGGAGAGGTAACACAAGGATCCACAGAAGACATGGGTTCCTAATGAGGTAAGTAATGGCTGAGGGTAAGTCCTGGCCAGAAGTAGTAAGAGTGGGTCTCACTTATATCAAGAAGCGATGAGAACCGGGATTTTCAGTCTTGCTGCCAGGAGTGTGTAGACTTTTTTGTGACACTAGCTGTGGGAAATAGGCAAGGACAGCCTGTAATGGGGGACCACACTTGGGTATCCTTCCTCTGAGCAACAGACTACCTCCTTTAACTTTTTCTTCTCTCATTTTCAGCTTATGTAAAGAAGGCCCAATTTCAGCTGTTAGATGGAGAGCTGGTTTTACTCCCACTGCTCTTCACCAGAGTCTCCAGGGCATATGCATGTATTTTGGCAGAATCGTACTCCAGTTCACTTGTCCTCAGAAGGAAAAATGTCCATTTACACCATTCCACCTTCTGAGATTCAATTGCAAAAAAAGTCCATATGTCAGGTATGCTCTTACCCAGCATGGGCATTTCTGCATGTGCATTGGCTACCCGTGAATGCCAACCACAGGGTTTTCAAGATAATCTCTCTGTGCCTGAAGGGAAGACAGAAAAGACAGGTTTCTCTGGTTATTTCTGTGTGTTTTAAATGTTTAAATCCCAATCTAGAAGGCTGAAATCTTTCAGCAAGTTTGTGAATGATCATGGTACTGCTTGTGTTTTTTCTCTGAACCTGTGTGCAGTTTGTGATTCACACCAAAACTGAAGTCCCTGAATTCCTTGGACTTTGCTCTAAGCTAACCCTCATTAATTAAGCAGCTGATGTGGTCATGCTAAATGCTAAAGGCAGACAAGTGAAATGTGTTTTAACAATTAGACTTGTCTGCTCTTCACAAAGAATTATCTCTGAAGGGGATTTACCAGTGAATTTGATTGCCTTCTATGTAAAATCAATAACTACAATCTAGTCCCTAATAGGCTTTCTGAAGTCTCTACTTCTCTTTTTGAGGGTACAAGCATGGGCATCTTTTCCGCTGTAATTGTACGGTAGTGGCTTGCTAGCTTCACAGTCCAGTCATTTTTTGAAATTTCTAATTAATTTGACTCAAATTGGAGATGGAGTTGTCATTAAGGTTGAGTGAAGGTTTCTTAAGAATTAAATAAACAATTGCATACTGATTAATAATTTCTGAGAAAAGTAAATAGTTGTGTTGTGAGGAAGAGATTGTTTCTTTCATTTCTATTCACATTAACAATTTAAAGTTTGCAAATGATTAATGTTCCAGGAGATTAGTGAAAGCTCAGTAGTGTTTAGAAGTCTGTGGGTAAGTGCATTTTGATTTCTTTCTATGGTAGAAAATGTGTCTGCGTGAACATTCAGCAGTTCATTGTCCATTTATACACTTACTACAATTCTCACCAACTGTGCTCATAACTCTTGTTCCCTTTGTCATTTGGGTTTATGGCTCCTTTTTTACCATTTCCTCTTTTATGATGTTTTAGATGTGGTTCCTCAGGTGCATAAATATTTTAAAAGTAAATAGTAAAAATATGCCTTAATACGCAACAATTACCTTGAACTGTCAGAGCAATTACACTTTAATGTACTTTACACCTGTGGGTTTTTAACAACAAACTTAGTTGAATACATTATCAATGAAAAGTCTGCTAGCATGTTTTAAACTGTTTTCTTTTATGTTTTTTATTATAGCTGAGGGTACTCTAACTAGTCTAGCCATTCTAGTGGATGTTGCTAGTTTGAATGTGAATTTTCCTAATACATCATAATTATAGAACCACTAAATAATGTTTTGATCACCCACAGAGCAAGTAATATACAGTATTCCTGATTTCTTGTTTCTTACACATTTAGTCACAATATATAATTAGACTGAACAAAATAGAGGCACATCTATTTCTGTTTATCCTAGTTTAACTGAAAACTTGTGAGAGGACTATGTTTGAGCACTGCATGCAATGACATAGCTAGAGTAAGGCAACTTTTCTAATGCCAGTGGTAGTAAGATGGTATTAAACCATAAACAGCATTAAGAGCAGGAAAAGACAGCTGGATCAAAAGTTAATTAAATATTTTTGCATTCTTCTAGCAGTGTCCCAGTTTCCAAGATTTTCTCATGCACAATACCCTTCAGAAACATTCAGAAATTCAGAACATTTATCTTCAGTGTTGTATCCCTTGAACAAAATCATATTATTTATTAAAATCACTTTTCCAATAATATATCCCACAGGGTTAATATTACTAACAGGGTATAATTCTAGTTGATTTTCCTACAGGGTTCCATTTCAGAAAACCAGTCACACTTATCATGTGACTAATTTTGAGCAAAATGTGCCGTATTGAAACCTCATTCTTATGGTTTGAATCATTCTCCAAGGTGAAGAAATTTAGTATTCTTTATCACAAAAAGCCTGATACAAGCCCTTTTGTAACTTCTGAAAACTTCTGTAGAGGAGATTTGAATTTATTTCTTTTTATTTTTTAATGAAATACCGTAACACCAGGCTTCCTGAATGTTACACATGGCTGTGCCAACTTGATTCCTCTATCTGTTTGGTTCTGTTCCTTTTTCACCAACATGAAAGTCCATTTGTATATTTAAATGGATATAAATGAGTGTATTTTTTAGAATCAAAGGACAGTGTTTACTTGAACTGTTTTCACTTTCACTGACATATCTTTCCTTATCCTTAACTATGCTAAGAATATACTTCCATTTACATTTTTAGTATTCTGTATTTGAATGTAATAAATTCACTCTTTCTCAAAACTTCTTAAATTCAGAAAACAACCTTGTTTGATCACTGCCTCATTTTGTCCATGTCTTATAAAGTTTTTCTCATCATAAAGAATTTCAAAATCCTATGCTGTGTCATGGAGCAGATTTTTTGTGTTTCTTGTCTTCCATTTTAAACAATTATTTTCTTATCTAATCAGCACTTCTCATTGAAAGTCTTCTTCCTTGCAAAAAACAAATCAAACTTGAACAATTTCTGGATTTTTTTTTTTCTAGGGAGATGTATATATATGTACAAATATATATATATGTATGTATTTGTGTTTATCTCTGTGTATGTGTGTGTGTATATGTGAGTGTGTGTGTATGAATATGCTCATAAAATACCTCAATCAGTTTCTAAACTTTTCCCTGTCATAAGGTACATTGTTTCAGGACTATTCAGGTAAATATGATTACAGAATCACAGAACAAACGGAGTGGAAAAGGACCATCAGGGTCATCAAGTCCAAGGCTTGGTGCTGTGACCACTTTCCTGGGGAGCCTTTTCCAGTGCCCAACCACCCTCTGGATGTAGAATTTTGGGATAGACAGTGTAGATTAAAAATTAACTCCTGTCCAAACGGTGATATTCCGTGAGGGAATCTGGAGAGGCCTATGACCACAGGGAAAGGCAGATCTCTGCATACAAGGTGAGTGGAAATGCTGTGTAATGAATTTGCATAATATTCCATTCAGCTGAAATCATGTTCAGCTGATGAAGTAAAATCCTTTGGACATAAACAAAGACTCCTTGGAGAGATAGCCAAGCACTGAGTGCTTCAAGTAAGACCAAAGTAAAGATTCTTTAACTGTAGCATCGGCAGTCAATTTTTAAAAGTAGCTGAGCAGCCAGAGATAGGAGTCTGCAGTTCTAAAAATATCTTTTACAGCTCTTGAAATATTCTTTAAAAGTATATATAACTTAATATATAAATATGTGTGTCTCTTACTGACAAATAGTATTTCTGAAATCAAAAATTTTTCTCATGAAGACAAAGAGGGTTTGCTTCACCTATACTTGTCATAGGAGAGATTTGACTACCAGAATATCAAATGGAAAAACAGGCAAACCTGTTCATATCTGATTTAAAATACACAAAATTAAATGGAAATCAAGAAGGCTTGAAGAGATGTAGAGGTGGGTTAAGCCTGACACTGAGAACTGAGCTATAGTAGCCATTAAGACAGCATTGGTGCTCAGAAGCAGAAAAGTCAGCAGATAAACTGTGTGGAATTAAACATTTGGTCTCATATTTTTAAAGCAATAAGTAAAAAGAACTTTCCTCTTTTTTTGTGTATAAAAATAGTTGTCATCATTTTTTTTCCTTTAATTAATTTTCTAAGAGTTTAATCTGCAAGTCTTCAAACTGAATCAAAGAAAAAATATATTGATATGAATATGGATAAAGATAATGTGGCAGATACAGATGATGTGTTAGAAAGACAGAGAGTGGTTTAGGGATAGATAGAGGTAAAACTGTAATATAAAATGGCATCACCAGCAGAGGCAAAGAAATCCTTATCGCACCTTAGTGATCAGATCACAGCCTTGATAACATGCTCAGTTTTGGTCCCTGCTATACAAAAAGATGTGGACACAGCAGAGAGAGTGAGAAAGGTCACAGAGACATCCAAAGCACAAGCAAGCCTATTGTATGAGCAGAGACTGAGAGACCTGGCTTTGCTCAGCCCTGAGAAAAGGTTTAGGGGAAACCTTGTCACCGTGTTCTCATAATCACAGGATAGCTACAAAGGTGGAAATTTCCTCTCTTACATGGAGTCCCAAGGAAAAGACAAAGGGTAATGGGTACCAGTCACTCCTGAGGTTATTTTTAGTGGGCATAAGAGGAAAAATTTTCCCAATGAAAACAATCAGCCATTGGAATAATCTCCCAAGGAAGTGGATTATTTTCAAATTCAGCTAGATATGTGCCTATCCCTCTTTCTAGACATTGTTTTGCAGAGAAATGTTGAACGAGAGGATCCTTGAGGTGTTTTCAAGCTTGGTACTCTATGATTCCATGATTCTATGATACATTTCTCCCGAGAAGCACTAAGATCAAGAGAGGGAAGCCCAATATGGTGACAAACAAAAGAGTAAAACTGGATTATTTTATGCTTTCCACCATGGGAAAGCCCAAATTATGCTTCCCGAATGAAACTGCTTTCTGGTTAGCACTGTAGGTCAGATCATGAGTCAATTTCTGTTTTTTGCTTGTGGGGAACTGAAAAAGAGTAAATATTTCATTATTTACTGCATTACAGTGAATGTTTTTCTTTTCCCTACTTTGTGAATGATTATAATTAGAGGCAAAAAAGGGAGATCCACATATTCTGAACTGTAAATAAAAAGTGGCACCATCGTTTGTGCAATTAGTGATCGAACGTTAGGGGGAAAAAAAAATGTAAAAAGACTTGAAAGAAAGTCAGGTATAGAGTGCCCTCTTTTGGACAAAAGGGGGCAAGGACGTGAAAGAAGCCAAAGATATTTTCTTAAGTAATGCAGTCACAGTTTCACAGAACCTTGAAGGCAACTTCATGCTTTATTCATCTGAAAGCTAAAATGCTTACTAGGATGAGCACCCCAGTTAGTTAGAGGTCAGCTACTCACCAACTATCATCTTGTAAATTCAAACATAGTCATGCAACAGTACATGGGGGGAATTACAAAAACAAGACCTGAGCAAGCACTGCAAAAATGAGAGAAAGGAAGATCAGCAAAAGCAGCAGTTAAGCAACCGCCCTCAGCAGAGAACAGAATAACACAGTGTCTTAGAGGTGTTAAAGAATTTTTTTACTTAGGCATATGCCACTATAACCTGTAAACACTTTTTTCAAAGGTTTTAGACTCCACCGTTACCAATTAGTTTGAGCTCTCCAGGATCTTGTCAAGCTTAAAGACAGGAGTTATGTTTCATAGGTTGTGAAGACTGTCAAGGAAAGATTAAGCACTATGATCAAGATATTTGTCAAGGCAGCTGTCACATGTCCAATCTTTCTGCTGTCAGGATTAATTGAGAAAAGGCAGTCATTCCTCCACATGGAGAGCTGAGCAAAAGTTGTGGAGACTCACAGCTGTCATGAGCTTATTTCCATGTACTCTGTTCTTGATTAGTGGCTCATGAGATAAGAAGAACTTTAATTTTCTTGGTTCCACATGGTACCAGCATCCATGTGCTCCAGCAGGATGGGCTGTAAATAATTGCTTCTAATGGCATGGGTTCAGAAAGAGATATGTGTTATTAAAATACAGGTCTAGCACTACTGCAAGACATTTGCTGCATTTGAAAGCTATCCTTGACACTGGGTTTTTAACATGAATGATGAGTGAGGAAACAAAATAAACAGTTGAATAAACATAATACAGAATGAATATGTTAGAGTAAAATATATCATATTGTATCCAGAGCCCTGATAGAGGTAAGGCTGCTCCATGTCCCATGGCTCAATTTAAAGTGAGGCTAAAGGTCCATTCACAGCAGGGACATGGACACACCAAACACACAAACACCACATAGGTACTTATATGCACAATTATATATATACATAAATATATATGTATACAGCTGTGTGTTTCTGTGTGTCAATGGCTGGTCTTAGACAGGCTGCCAAGTAGCTGTCCCTTGATCTCAACTTCCTCACCTACTGGAACCTGGACATATGGAACCCCAAAGCTGTGACCCCGCTCTAGTTCCTAGTGCAAATTGTCATGCACATATATAAACACACACACAGAGCTGGCACTTCCCAGGTCCCAATAGCCATCCTCTTGTGCCCCAAGCCACAGCTTTTAGAGATACACAGGCACACTTGCACTCATAGTTGGCCCTTAGAGACCCCCTGGCTCCCAGACCTCTTCATCTGCTCAGCAGCTTGGTCTCCACTATTGATGACACACCCGCACTCAGTACAGCCATGGCACCAGGGACAAACAGCTGCTCCAGCCCATGCTCTGACTCCAGTCGCTGCACTCACACCTCCGTGCACACTTGTATATGCACAGAACAAAGAGTCACTGACCCAGGGAACAGTTAGAAAGGAATTTAATGAGAAGACAGGACAAACCACAGACCAGGCACGGGGCATGGCCAGACATACAGGCTGACCAGCCCACAATTTACATATAACAAGCCTTTTTTGTGTTGCATATCCCTCAAATTTCCCATTCTTTTTCCTCCCCAATTCATCTAAACATTTCCCTTTTTCCACCTTTGATTCCTCCCACCAAATCTTGTGAGATGCCAAATCACCTTTCCCCTGCATCACACGAGGTATGCTGCCCCTAGGCAGTAGCCCTCTTTATCCAAAAGGTGATTCAGAGCGCTGCTCCATGGTAAAGACTTCACACCTGGACACTGAGGCTGAGCTTTGCTGGGGCAGCCATGGGAGAGGCCCAGACAGGAGGTGGTTCCTATGGAATCCTCAGTTCAGGTCCACTCCTACATGCCACTGTGCCTCTGTGCTCCTCTGGGTTTGTGCAAGTGGGCCTGAGGTAGGCTGATGGCTCCTGAGCTGAGCCTGGCAGCAGTTGGGCCTGAGGTGCTATTTGGGCTCCCCCCACCAATTTTCTCTCTAAAACTTTATCACATCCCTGACAGCACACAGACATGCTGCTCTTCAGAAACTGAAGTTGCTATTTTAGATAGCACTAGCACTGAAGCCAGTGAAGTATTTGAGTGTGGACAGTTCCTTATGTGAATCCTGGAAGGGACCCAAAATATCCTCTTAGTGCTCCCAAACTCAGAATAGGACTAGACACAGTAAAAGCCAGTTAACAAGAAGGCACAGACTTGTGAGTCCTTGCTATATCCTCAGAAATCTCTTTCTATGTCTTTTGCTCTACAGCTCTCTGTCCCTCTCCCACTCCTCCACAGAGCTGTCACCAAGTATTGACACAGTGTACAAAGTCACCAGTTTGCCCGGTGTCTGGGGCACACTGGCTCACCATTACCCAGCACAGAGCACCAGCACCTGTCCAGATTCAAAAAACTGTGCTAAAACAGCCAAAGTTTTGCCCCAGTGGAAAATGTAAACATGAAAGGCTGAGTAGCCCGGGTTAGCCTGCACTTAGCACGATTCATGTCTCAATTTACAGATGAGATATACAGGATGAAATGGGAAAATGCATCTGACAAAAAGGGGCTGTTTCTCTTGCTCCATTCTGATTGTCAGCCTGATCACTCCTCATTCAAAAAGATGGAACTGAAACATTAAAATGCCACCTGCAGCATCATAAATGTATTTATGTGATCTCCTCTGACAAGCAAGTTTGTGCAGACTCTCATGCACACCGAGCCAGCTCCTTCACCCTCTAAAGTGATTAGGACTCGATAGACTTTAAATGCTCATTCATGGTAGTAGCTGTTCTGCATAATTATCTACTGCAGAAGAAAAAAAAAAAAATTAGGGGCTGTTTGTAGCTTATGAATGTTATTTACTAACAAAACAGTCATATTTTCTCTAACAACTGCCACTTCATTGGGTGCATATGTTCTTGATTCAAAACTATGAAGCAGATTTAACTCAACACCATATGGTGCAATGTGAACTTATGTGTTTTTTTTTACCATTTTAAAACAGCAGTGATATTGCAGAAAGTGGGTTTTATTCTCTGATGTATCTTGGGTACAGAGAACAGTTTTGAATCCCCTTCTTTCTCTTAGTTTGATTTCCAGATATCGACTTATACCTTTGATTCGCTAGGCAAACCCTGTCAGAGGAATACTGTTTGGAGGAGGAAAGAAGGGTACAGTTACCAAAACAACTGGTATGCATAGAACTGTAGCAGTTTGTTCTGTAATCATTCCTTTCCTGGTTTGTGCCCACAGCAAAGTGACATCTGCACAAATGTAGCAAGCCATCCCTATTTTCAGGATGTGCTAAACTAATAATTCAGTCCTAATGAATATGTCATTGGAATCTAGCAGCCTGTTTAGATTACTGCTTCCGCTATTACAGAGGAATTGAAGGCAGAAGTGATAAGACTTTAATTTGCAATGAATAAATATCATGTTAAGGGCATGGAAATGGCAGTGGGCTGGGGACTGTAGAGTGAATGTATAGATTTCCTCTGTTCTCTGAGTGCCCTGAAAACACAGATATAAATATCCTTTCTTCATTTACCATAAGGTTTATACTTAGTGTTGGCAACAAAATTAAAATATATTTTTAGCATTTTCAGTTAATGCTATGATAGATTAGTCTTGAGTATTATGCAGTGTGCCTGAAAAACTGCTGCTTTGGAAAGAATGAGCAAGCCAAGCAAACTGAAATATCCAGAATGAAAATTAGTTGGGACTGGGAATCAGTACCTGCAGTCTTCATTCACCGTGTCTGCATAATGACATATATCATGCTCCAGTGTGGTAATGAGGAGTGGGCCACTGTTGGCTCTCTTCATTTTTTGTAGATAGTCATGCATCCTTTATGCTTCAAATTCTAACTGTTATTAAAAACACAGTTTAATAAACCCAGAAAACTATTTCCACAGCTTTGGAATCCACTAGTCATCCTCAGACTACAATTTGGAAAAATTTTATTTAAATCATTTATGATTAACTAAATAGTAAAGAGAAGAATAAGACAAATCTCTGGAGATCTGTGACTTAGGCACAGGAGCACATTTCCTGAGCAAATACAGTTTGAATATATATAAATATGAGGCATATTTATGGGACATATGAGACATAATCTCTCCCCAGAAGAGGCTCCCTTCCTCCTGACAGAGGCAATCAGTGAGATGGTATAAAATAACCTCCGTGTCTTGGCCATGCCTCTCCCATTACTGCAAAAATTAACCCTGCTCTGGGCAGAACCAGAACACTGGCTTAGTCTATCCCATGGCCACCAGAAAAAAGTAGAGTTATTCAGAAATATGTATTCCATGGACATATGTTCTTGGTCACTTCTGTTATGCCCAGTCCAAGCACATTTTGGTCATAACTAAAATGTGTAGTCTTTGTTCCTTTTACTATGAGTATGAAAGGCTGAGGTACAAGAGAAAACAAAGACCAATGGAAAAGAAAAAAAGAAATTATCTCCAGATGGGGTTAAAAAATGTCCCATGTTGAAATGTCACAAAATTATAGTACTAAAGTGACTCATAAACAGAACACAAAGGTGTCATCCATCAGCACAAGCCATTTAAGGCACTTTATTTTTACTTCACTGCTCAAGCATCAAATCCAGGGTTTGTTCATTAATTTCTAACAAGAATTTTACAAGATCTTATAGCTTCAAACAAACATTGCCAATAAATACAAAACTCATTTATGCAGAATTCATGTTTCCAGTGTTTTTAATTTTTAACTGGTCTCTTCACAAATTTCGTTCTAACTTAAATTTCTGTAAAGTCATATATGAAGGATTATCTTCATGGGCATTTGTGCTGGAGAAGCAAAATGTAAGTACAGCACAGGCATTTGTCATACAGACAGGGGTTACTTTCAGCTTGCCTCTGATCTAACCTCACATTGTTTTTAATGTTCAACTGTCACATCATAAAGGACTTGTATATAAGGGAGGGATTAGACAGAAAGGGTAAGTAGGACACAGGTAATTGACCAGATGTGAGAAGCTTGTCTACTGAATTTAAAGAACTAAGAATAAAACAGCACTGCTCTTCAGTGGAAATGTGGAAGGGGAAAGCAATAGACTGTGGTTTGAACAAAACAATCAGTGAAGGACACAGGGCTTCTTTTTACTGATAAACATTAAGGGGATTTTATAAGACAATAGGCCTGACTGTGTCTTTCTGTGTTTAAGAAAAAAAATATGAGCACTCAAAATCAAGTAAGTTAAACCAGGTATATTTCTAGTTAGTATGCTGTTGTAGTACTTGTGGTAGTATGGTAATAGTAGTAGTACTGATAGGACAAATACTGGCTGAAATTAAACAATAATTTTGCCCATTATGGAAAGAATAAATAGCTTTCCTAAGGAAATTTTTTAACTCTTTTGGAATTTCAAAATTCCTTTGAAATAATTAGCTACCCAGAATTTTTCTCTTCATTTTGAGCTTTTTTTTTACTGGTTGGTCATTTTTTAATTTTGGTGCAATATTTGACTGGATCAATTTTTATTCAAATCCCTGCCTCCCATACAGCTGTAGCTGAATGTGATGGAAGCTCTGTATGCAGAACTTTGGTATAAGCAAGAATGAAAACTTCCCTTGAGGGCCAGTAAGCCTTACCCCTTACTGGTTTTAGCTCTATCATTGACTCCTCACTCAGGCAGAAAATAGGTCTTAAAGTCACTGACTAAAATTTATTTGCTTTTTTGAGGTTCCAGAGCCTTCGGTATTTTGAGAGACAAGGTCCTGCTTCACATATAGAACCACAGCTCATAGGTAAGGCCTGTAATTGTCTTGGAGTCTGAGAGATGCTTCAGTAACCAGGGACATATCTGCAGAGATGTTACACTTTTATTTCTGAAATGTCATTCTGTGGGTGGTTGACTGAGTGGGGAGGCCTTGATTTAGAATCAAATTTTAAAATGTCAGTCAAGTAGGGACTAGGTCTTTATAAAATACCAGGCCCCCAGCTACTGAGATAAGGACCAAGTTCTGTATGCTGGGCTATGTAATTAGAAAAGGAATAAACAAGCAGGAGTGGGGGTCTCCACTTCTGGAGACAAATGCACATGCAGTCCTGTACAACTGAGCATGTTCTGGCTTTGGAATATCTGTATTGCTGCCAAGACCTGAGCCAATGCCTTTCCATAAAACAGGTCCCTGTTCCCTAACAGGTCTCCCTGCATATGGAGATCTTTAAAGCTACATGTGAACACAAGACATTAGTCAAACAGGAAACTGCAACTATTGTGACAATAAATGGGAAGTGTCATGTCTCCACTAAGCCTCTGTTACAGCAAAAGTAATTAGCAAAGCTGATTCCTATCTTTCTTTCCCTCAGTACCATACCCGGACAGTTGAAGGAAACAGCAAAGGAAGTTAAGGCATGATTCACAGCCTAAGCACAGAGTGCTAATGCCATTTGAGATGTTCTGGGGTATTCTGGCTGGCCTTCAGCTGCTAAACCAGCAGTACATCTACTTCCCTTCTTTCTCGAGTAATGTGTCAGCCCTGTTCAGATGTCAGGGATGCCCTCTGGCGTCTCAGAGAAAACTAAATGCCGATGTTTACGCAACTCAGCTCGTCCTTCAGATTAAAATTTGGCAGCCATGATGTATTTCAAAAGATCATATATTTCCTCAAAGAAGAGAAACGAGAAGCAGCCAACATAAATACTTAACCGTTAAGAGGAACAGCTCACACTAAAAATAATATATCCTAAAGCATTCAGTGTCTGTCCAGCTCTCGTATAATGAAATTGAACAGATTTTTAATGGTCCTACTCACTTCTGAAAATCCCATGTTATGAATATTCAAAACACCTCCCACACAAAATTTTACATCTATAAGCCGAAAAGTCATGCCAACCCCCAAAAGAGTTTGATCCAATCAGCCATGATCATAGTCATATGATCATGCCACATTTTTCACTATTTTACTATGAATGTTCCAGTGTGACTGAGAACAACAGAGTATCTTGGAGTCAGATTAGTTTCAATGGCTATTTTTCAACATAGGCTATAAAGGGATTCAAGATCAAAAGTTTATCTGAAGAAACAAAATGGATGCTCCTTTGCTAAGAATATTAATGTGTTTGTTCAGTATGATCGCATCTGAAATCACTCAAAAAAAGAAAAGCAAAGAAAAATCTCATCAGCTGAGTTAAAGCTATGCTGCTTTTAATAATCATTTTCAGACAGTGATTTTATCAGTGACAAAATATAGAATCAAGGGATTGGTACCATAAAACTTGTCAAATAAATGTAAAAAGGACATAAAACCCCAAAATAGCTTTCACATAAAATCTCACCATAAGATAAAATACAGCTTTTGGGCAAAAGGAGAGTCGTATCTCTAGCAACTTCCATAAATAATTCACTGCTAGCTTGTAAACAATAGAAAAGCACAGTATGAATGCCAAAGAGGGTCTTTATATGTCATAAAGCCACTCAAAAGTGCACTTGCTGCACCGAGTCTGACTGTGAGCTTTGATGTGCTGGAAAAGAAACTGCTACGCTGAGGTCATCAGTTAGTAGAAAACAATTTCCCTCATACAGAGAAGCAGACTTACTGCTGTGCTTCTGACATAGACAGATTGGATTCAAAAAAACCCAAGACTGCATAATGTGGGATTGGATTGCAGGGGGAATCGAAATCTTCTATATACCTTCTAAATAACCAAAGCTGAAATAAAATATATTATTTTCCTTTAATGGCTATCAAAAGTTAACATGCTAGTGCGGTGAGGTTTACACACCAGTGCAGTCACACCTAAATATGCAGCTGGTTTGATTTGTGTCCTCTTTCTTAAGTAAACTGCTTCCATGGAGGACTTAAGCTGCTCCATTTGTTACGTGGCAGGCTAAATAATTCAAGTGGCACACATCTGGAGTTCATTTCTTATCAAGGGTATGTCTTAAAAGGTAAGTCTGTTTTTCACTTGAAAAATCTCAACACAAGAGGAAAGCCAAGGCTCCTGCAATAATATTCCGTTCATTTCTAGACTGATACAGCAAGTGAATGAAAAAATCCCATATCCTGATAAAAGGCTATATAAATATTGAATGTGTGTACCCACACTTTTAAGACCTCAGCCCTCTGAAGTGATCAGCACAGCTGACACCATAACAATTACAGTAAAAATATCAGAGGAGAGAGCATGGGCACTAAGTGCCCATGAAATGCAAGCTTTAAAATTCTAGTGAAGAAGACAACAATATGAGGATATATAGCAATTCAAGGAGCATGCGATTCAAGGAGCACAATTATGTGACAGGAAAGGAATAGGTAGAAGATTATTTCTATGTTACAATTCCTGACTTCTTTCAAAAGTCCTCTGCAATGCTTTGAATTTCATCTGTGATTGCTCTGACCTATTCCATCTCTCAAAATATTGTGATTTGTACTTTTTTGATATGGAAAATCTTTCCAAAGTGAGATTTGGGGGATTTTTGTGTGTGTAACTTTTAAATGTATTCAGAGCTATTTCAGATTTTTTTCTGTCCATAATTGAGAAAAACACTCTTTGGCAAAGGAATTAACTTTACAAAGGGAAGGACGAAAGAAATATTCTCATTTTGACCAGTACAGGCAAATGTGTGGGCATCAAAGGAAGAGACACAAACAATCGTTTGCTTGGTGTCATTTGGATTAATCACCAGGTTGATATTTTAATAGAGTGATTGCAGGCAAAGCTACAAACTTAAGGACCTTTTAAAAGGATGTATTATATTAATGGAGTTTAATAATGAGCACCCTTCTGATGGGTCTCAAGAGCTTGTTTAAGTCATATATTGCAAACCAGAAAAAATATGAAAGCAAATTTTTCATGCTGCCATAGGACTGAATGTGACTAGGAAAGATCTCAGTCCAGAACAGCACCACTTTCTCAGAACAATCATCATTTTGAATTCAAATCAAACTACTACTAAATCTTTCTAGAACCTCAAACCTTTCTGTTGTCATCTTGCATATCTTATTTCTGACATGAAGGGTAATTAAGCCATAAAGAAAATGCAAAAATTACAAAAACCACATCAAAGTTTTATAGTTCTTATGGGAGCCAAGCAAAATGTGAAAATCCATTGTCAAAACATACAACCAGTACTGAGCCACCCACCTATAATCACTGCGTTTTTTATTTATGGCTTGTAGTCCCTTCACTAAGCTCGTCCATCTCCAACCATAATACCTTCCTCATAACAAAATTTTGCATTCATTTGCAAAGGAAAGTTGGGGTTTTTTTGCAGCCAAGACATAGACAGAGCAGCTCAGCAAGCTGGCTGTCTGCTCTCTTAGTTTCCCTTAGTTTCCCTTGCGTCCCTGAACTAGAGGGATCTACTTTTCCCAGCTCAGACCTTGCACGACAAAGAAAGAGCATGCCTATTGACAGGAGGTGTTTGCTCAGCTAACACAAAAAATAAACAAGGGAAAATATAAACTTTTAAATTTTAAGAGAAGCCACATTCAGCCAGTTGCTGGAAAGTCCCATTCCCTATGTATCATTCTTCTGCAGCTGTACACCTGAGATCGAGCAATGATGCTGCATGTGAACTGGTGAGAACTGGAAAGGAACCTTGGGCTCATTCCTTCTGGGTTCTGTTGCTCACTGGTTGGTGTGTTCAGTCCCACTTTTGCATTTCACTGAAGAGAACAAGGAAGCCAAAATGGTCAGACCTCCTGTGGTCACAAGGAAAAGCCCATGTCTTTTGTTCTGAAGTCTGTGCTCCAAGATCTGTTGCGTCATCTACAAGGGAACCGTGATACATGATCGTCTCCAAAGTTGTCTCTCTCTCAATCCCCTCCAAAAATCACATGCCTAAATGGTGGTACATTTCTTTTAAAAATCATTTTTTATTGTGTTCATTGTTTGCTGGCACTGAAGCAGCCTGCACTATAACACTTGATGGCAAGAGGTGCATCCTGAGAGTCTTGAAATATGAAAAGTTTTAACTGTCCTGGCCAATGGGACACCCAAGCTCAACCTCTGCTTTACAGCTATCTGTATCTACCCAGGCCTATCTGTAGGGCAGACCCCAAACACGTTCCTGTGAGATTAATGCCTCTAAGGTATTGCAGCCTCTTCTGAGATAAAAGAAATCGCTTGGACTTTTCTGTGCCAGTGTGAATAGACTTACAGCCCGAGAGAGCTTTAGTATCAGTCCTTCTAGCAAAAAGAGTTTAACACTCACACATTCTAGTTAAGCTTGGTTCCAAGCATTTCTTCACTGAGATATTTCTTTCCTCCTGGAGTTCAACTAGTGGAAAGCAGGGTCTCATTAAAGCTTGAAGAAGACTCATAGACTCCCTTGCTTGGTGAATTGCAAGAGAAAAATAGGCCACAAGCCACAGTTTTAACAGTGTTCCCTCTAATCTATTCAGTTCAGTTCCAGTTTAACGGAAGCCCTGCCTCACTGCATTATCTATTCACACCCACCACATCTCACTGCCACATTCCCATCTGCAGAGCCCAAAACCAGCTAGTCCAGCAAAAGTTCACAGCCTTCAGGCAGGCCTGGCTTCACCCCACAGTGCAAGACAAGAAGCCAAAACCAGACAGTAACAAACTGGAAATAAGTTATTTCATGGCTGAAGGAAAGTGATTCAGTTTGCATTTCTCCGAGAAGCTGCTTCTTCTGGAGCATGCAGTGAAGGGTAAACCTACGGATTCCCTCTCTTGCACCTTCTCTACCTTCCACTCATTATTTTCTCTGTGCCTCACAGTAACCCAAAGAGCAAAGCTCCAGATTTTGAACTTACAGAGATCAGCCAATCAGTTATAACTAGTGTAAGCTTTGTTACCAAGGGTTGTCTGCACCTAGCACCATCTCTATCTGGCACCAAAAGGACCAAAAAAATCAGAAAAACTGAATTAACTCTTTAGTAAATCTAGCCTCTTAAAAAAACATTACCTCCTCAATGCTGCAAAAATATTAACATTTGCATTTGTTAATTTAATCACTAGTAAAATTACTACTTCTGTAACACAGGCAAGAAAAAAGGCAAAAGTCGTCCTCTGATGAGGTTCAGATGAAATACTTCAGCAACAGGGCTCTGCCTTGGCTTCATTTACAATACTGTGAATATTAATGTTTAAAGAAGATGAACACAGGCAACCAATTACTAATATTAAAGCTATAAAGTTATTTGGGGAAATTAAAAGCTTGCTTTATTAGATGAGAAGTTGGAAAAAAATTATGGTGTTTTAGACAATTTTATCAAGTTTGGAAGTCAATTTTTTTTGTGCTTTTTAACTACATGACTGAAGGTAAACCATAAGTGGAGCTCTTTAAAATAAAGGTCTCTGTAGGTGCATGAATTAATGAGTATAAACTGAGCACTGACATTTATCCAGCAGCTCCATGCAGATAAGGCTCTATTCCTCAGCAAAGTGAGAGAATTTCTTGAAGAATAATGAGTTCCAGCAAAACTGGAGTTTTTACCTGGGGAATGATGAGATGGAGGAAAGATGTTACCTAGTGTGGCTATCTGCAGTAGTGAAGTTCTGAACTCTGAGACACAGGAGGCTGTTTCCCACCATAACTCATTTTTTCTCTGAATGATCAACCACTTCCAAAATATTAACAGGCATTGGGGGTGAGCTTACAGGGGTGCCTACAGGGTGGATAGCAATATCAGGGAAGCTCTGTATTACTGATGGCTTCATATAAACCATGAGTAATTATCACCTTTAACTCAGAGAAAAACAATAAGCCATTATTTTGTTTGACAAATATCTCTTTAATGCATCTCTATATTCTCATTCAGAGCCAAAAATGCCAGTAAAAGTAGGTATATATATATCCTCATCCTAAAATGAATGCTTTATGTGACCTAGTTCTAGGAAAAATAAATCAAAGGCTTTTACTGATATATGTTGAATACTCTGTGCCTTAGTCTATACATAAATTCAAATGTGTAGTAGGAAATGCCACCTCGTGATAATTTCAGTTTTCATTGGGGAATAATGCAGTTTAGAGGCAAGATATAGTGGCTTAATATCTGGAACAGATCAATATAAGAAAGCTTCATAATAAGGATTTCTTTTTGCATTTATTCATCAGATAATAAGTGGATTCCTTTTCTCCTGTCAAATATACTCAGTGCAGAAAAGGACAAGGCATTATAGTAGTTTATTTTACATTCATTTTGATAATGTAGTTTAAATAAAGATGTAAAACTCTAAATAACTGTCAGCAGGCAGCCCTCCTCAAAGGTTACCTCGTGTAATGTAAGAGTTTTAAGGGCATGGTTCTCTAACATTGAGAACTTCCACAGTACCATTTCTGAAGAAGCTTCCTCCTCCTTGCATGTCTGCTCTGTGCATCACTGAAACCTCTCCTCAGTAGCACCATCAGAAGTAAATGTTTCAGGATAAGGACCTGCTGTGGGCAAAGCAGTTTCAGCTTGGGGAATTGCACTTAATGTAATTCATTGCCAATTAACATCAAATTTTAATTACTGATTCAAGTATTAAGAAAAACAATTAAACAAACACTGAGGAAAAAAATCTCTCATTCCCTTCTCTGCTTTCAGTTTCAGACCAATGGCTCTTTTCCTGCCTCCCCTTGTGCTCATAGCCCACAGTGCTGGCCCCATTGCTGCCTTTGGAGGGACAGTGGGTTGCCCAGGAAACTGCTGTCCCTACACAGACATTTCCTGCTGTTCCTTCTTCCTCTCTCCTCCTAGAATCGTTGTAGAATTACAGAATGGTATGGGTTGGAAGGGACCTTAAATATCATCTAGTTGCAACCACCCTCATGAGCAGAAACAGCACAGATTGCTCAGAGCCCCATCCAAACTGGCTTTGAACACCCATAGATGGGGTATCCACAAGTGCTCTGGGCAACCTGTTCCAGTGTCTCATCACAGTCACAGTAAAGAAATTCCTCCCAATATCTAATCTAAACCTGCCCTCGTTCAGTTTAAAGACATTTCTCCTGGTCCTATCCCTACACGCCCTTGTAAAAAGTCCCTTTCCAACCTTTTTGTAAACCCCTACAGCTACAGAAAGACCTCAATAAAGTCTCTCCTCTGAGCTTTCTCTTCTCCAGGGTGAACAACCCCAAATCCCCTGCTCTGGTTTCTCACTGCTTTTCTGCTCCAGCATGGGTCTGCATTGGGATCCAGTCCCTCACGGATTTCCCTCACCATGTATGGGTCACGGTCTCCCAGAGTGTCCCAGCTCCAGCGAGGATTTCTCAGGGGACTCTCCTCGTCTGCAGCCATGTCTCTCACTCCTAGCCATGGTCCTGTGGGCTCCTCAGCAGGTGCAGATGTCCCACTCCAACACTCCTCTGCTCAGGGATACCCTGCCTCCCACATGGCTTCCTCTGAGAACAAGGCTCCAAAAGTGCTTTACTAAAAGTTTTGGTTTTCTGCTCAACAGGTTAAGTACACTTTTGAAATAGTTTTGAAAAGCTCAGCATCTTCAGGCAAGAAAATGTGTTTTGATAATCCTGCTCTCCTTTTCATCATTCCATTTGCTACTTTTGCATATGGCCTTCAGCAAAGTGCAATAAATTTCCTAGCTATTCCTCAGAATTGTTCTTCTCTATTTCAGTTCCTAAAGTTTGATAGGTTGAGATCATCTTGTTTTGTTTTGCATTTATTGTAGGTAGTTTAGATACCATTTTATAAACAGATGTTTCAGTGACATTGCAAAATATCTGCAAATGTACCAAGAATGCAATAAAAGAAATGGCATTCTTGTTGCATTACAGTGTGTTACAACAGGTTAAATATCATCACATTAGTTTTCACTCTTTCAGATGATGAATTCTGGTTCAGCCTTGTGTTTACATACTGTTTATTCCCTGGTATTTTTGCTTAATTTATATAGTGAACTGAAAATGTGTAAAATCTCATACTCACATATAATATGAGGAAAGGTTACTTGTGTGTGTTCAGGGGATAGGGGACTTCTGTTGTCATTTGTCATTTCTTTACACAGCAAGGAGCAAAACCAGCACAACCAGATTCAGATTACAGAAAAGAAACTGTAAACAACTTGCAGCCTGAAAGTTATTTTGTGAAAACTGGTAAATAAATAATTGACATTCACAGAAATAAAGATCAATCCACTAACATTTTCAACTCAAATTTTTTCAGGGTTTTTTTCACAACAAAAAAAAAATTTAAGTGTGCCTACGGGAATTAAATAAGGGATAGTGAATGTGACTTACAGAAATTTTAAATTTTTGGAGCAACTTGAAGAAGATATGCTAACATTTTTCAATCTAGATTTCAGTCATAGAGATGTCCTCCTCAAGGAGGACACAATTAATTTTCCTCCATTGTAACCAGACATTAAAACCTGGTAACTGTCTTATGACACAATAGGACATCAGAAAATGTTTCGATTTTATCTTTTCATGGCTTGATCTTTTTTCAAACTGGCATGTAACTCCTTCCAAAAAAGTACAGTTGCCCTTTAATTTCGTCTCTGCCTAAATGACCACTGTGCTAGATGTTTTTAGTGAAAGACAGCTCCAGCAGTGCTAATATTACAACTCCAGTACTCATAAAGAGAAAATAGTTTACCACAAAACATTCAAAATTAACTAAGGAAATAATGTGCACATATTCATTTTCTTTGTGCCTCAATTGCTTTTCTGCAGAAGCCTTGGAAAGATTATCATTTCACTCACCTCTCTGCAGAGCAGAAAGCTCAGTTCTACACTGCATAACAATAGTGTTTGCACAAAGGTAAGGAGGGTGTCTCCTTTATTCTGAATAGCTGCTTATGTTTTCTTACAGTGATAAATAAGTTGCATGCTGCCACTACAATATAGCAGGAAGTGGTGACAAGGACAAGCAGTGGAGGATTTAATTTATTTCTAATTTAGTTCTTTTTTTAGGCACATTAGCTGGCCTCTTTAAACTGGGGAAATGATCACATCAAAATTTTAAGATCCATACAAATAAGAGAAGAAGATGGAACAAATTGCATGTAAAAATATGATTTATGCCAGGAAAGTAGCATCATGCTTATATATATGTATGAAAATAAGTGTTACTAATGTCATATTAGAATAATAGCATAATTCATGAAATAATGTTATATTAATGTAATCAAATTAATACAAAATATTTTATTTAGATGCATATTTCAAATTTATGCCATTCAGAACTCCTGTAAAAAGTGTCAATTTTGCATTTTTGTTGTTATTAACAATTATTCCATGTGAAAAGAGGTATCTGTGTTTTAAGTTTAATACTTAAAATAAATCATGGTTTCAGACTGTAGTATGGGTATAACTCCCCCTTTCCTGTGCAGTTGTGCCCTTCAGTGGATTCTCAAACAAAGGAAGGTTTGTTTTGCTGAATTGGAGATGGTGAAAAGAAGAATATCCCTATTTACAATTTGATGGACTTGCAGTGAAGAGAATCTCTGACTTCTTTCTGCACCTTCTTTTTTTTCTTTTTTTGAAAGACAAAAGCCTGCTCGCCTAAAACTTCAGTAGATGTGCTAAGAACGGTAAAATTAACTCTTATGAGGCAATTTATTGGGATCAGTCTAAGAAAACCAGAGCTGGGACTAAGTACAGAACAACTACCAGAGTTTTCTTTGCCTTATCTCTCTCAAACCTACCACCTTGTCAATGAAGCCGGACCAAGGAGGTGGCCCTTGGAGCTCAGCAAACCCTTTTGATTGTGCTGATGGGCTGCCAGCAGAACTGCTTCAAATCACAACAGAGCCTATAAGAAACAATGTGACCCTATAGAGTTTTGCGGCCAAAGCTCAAAGGTGAGATTAGAGAAAAAATTGACGAATGATGAAGGATTTGCGACAACTGTTTTGGAGAGCACCATTCACCTCTGGAGTGTGGGATTTGTCACAACTCCTTATTGTCCATTGGGTGAATATGGGTTGGATTACAGGCTCCTCTTTTGTCATCTTTTTTGAGTCAGTCTTTGGCTACTCTCCTATATTCTTTAGCATGTTTCAATATACGCTTCTCTCATTTTCCATAACCCATCACAAATAGGTAAAATGTCATCCTCCAACTACTATTTTACACCTGTATCATCATATTAGTAGCTGGCTTCTGACTTTTCAACTTGATTACTGTAATACCTCATAGCTACAAATCAAAATTCAGCCCTGAGTTATAACTGATTTGAAATCAGGTAGTGCTTTCCTGAGCATGAAAATAGATGAGCTTGGCATTGCTGTTGAATCCTGAACCAGGACCAAAACCTGAGTCCATTCTTTAAGAGCATTAATCAGTGCAACAAAGACACCTCTTACAGTGGGATCCCTTACAACATGAATGGACCACAGGAAAAATTCACTCCTTAGATCTGAACCTGGTGTTCAGCTGACGCTCATGAAGCCTCTCCTCAAGGAGGCTCTACACTGAAGAAGGAGTGTGAGGAGCTCTCCTCCTGAGGAGGAAGCAGCAGCAGAAACAACGGGTAACGAACTGACCACAGCTCCCATTCCCCATCCCCCAGTGCCCCTGGGAAGGAGGAGGTAAACAAAATCAGAAGTGACATCTGGGAAGAAGTGAAGAGGTGAAAGAAGGTGGTTTTAGGATTTAGTTTTAGTTCTCATTATCCTATTCTTATTGAATTGAAAATAAATTAAATTAATTTCCCCAAGTCAAGTCTGCTCTGCCCATGACAGTAACTGGTGACTGATCTCTCCCCATCCTTATTTCAACACACAAGCCTTTCATTATATTTTCTGTCATGTGTCCTGCTGAGGAAGGAAGTGAAAGAGCAGCCTTGGCAGCAACCTGCCACCCAGCCAAGGGCAACACTCCATATTCAGGAACCAAAGGAAGTAAAATAGATTTGTGATTGGAATTACTATAGTTTCATGCAGGGCTTCTGTCAGGATTTTTCTGGGAGGAGAAACGTTTGATTTCAAAACCTGCCTCTGGAGTGTTTCAATATACTGTTGATCTGCATCATTAATTGCAGGGGAACTGTCTTTGCTGTCATATTTTACACATCAGTTGTCTAACAAAATGGTATACAATGCTATCTGCTTCTTTTAGTCAAGTTCTCCTGGCCTGTTTTGGGTCTCTGAGGTTCATGGGGCAAAGGTACCATGCAGCAGTTGCTCAAAGGCAATAATGTTGAGAGGTGAGAAAAAAAGACTGTGGCAGCATGGAATGACTGAACCCTCTGCTCCCATAGCATCAGAACAAAGGTAAAAATGATAGGAGACAGCAGGGATGAGAAAGAACCTCACAGTGTGTGTGCTACAGAAAAAGGCAAAAGGCAAGAAGAAGGAAGGACAAAAAATGTAAGTTAGACTGATTTTGACAATGGCATATTCCAGGAAAGGGACTAAAAAGGAGATAAAGCCAGGAAAAAAGTTTTATGTTGTACCATCAAGAGAAACATCCTCAGGAAATTTCAAGAATATAACACTATCCTAGAAAAGCCTTAGAAACTGTAGAAAGGAAAAGATCAAAAATTCACACAGTTTATTTGTTTATTGAAGAAACTGTGGGATATTATAGGATCCCAGCCATGCTGTGCTAACTAAAGTAGAAAAAAAAGGGAACATAAAAGAGGCTGAGGATACATTTTTAACAGCGCAGCCTGCCTACTAAATGATTTAAAATTAAAATGCTGATATTCATTAAATACTTTCTCTAAGAGTTGAAGTGCCATCAAACACACTACACAGATGAAACATGGAAATGATGATCCTGCTTTTCAGTTTGGGACTAGGTTGTGCAGAGGAGAACGTGGAAGGGTTGCTATGCCTGTTATGTCCATTTTGGACATGTGCCTGCCTCGACAGCATCAGAACTCTATTCCCACTAGCGTACACCTATGAGTTTTCCAACACCCCCCACCTTCAGACAGCCTGTGAAAAACATTAGTTCATTTATCTCCACTTTTTCCAGTTAAGATGACAATGCTTTCCATTTCACTTAATTAATAATCAATGTTTAATTTGATTAAAGCTTAAGGATTCAATTATGTTTATTAAATAATTCTTTATTTTGGTCAGTTTTGTTGTCTTTAATGAGGTAATATTCTATAATTAAATCACTTAATATAAAAAGCTGTCATATAATTAATAAGACCACGGTCCTAAATTACTCAGAGTAATGAATCCAAGCAAGGCCCAGATAATTAAAAACGCTCATGACTAAAATCTGTGACATATTTCCTAACCAGATTTGGGGTGCAAGGATGATCATTCCAGCCACACACTGCAACGGGCTCTCTGTGTGACCTTGGACAAGGTATAGAATCTTGCTGAGTCCAACTTCCTTATCTTTTTTTTAACAAGGTCTTCAAGTAAGCACTCAGGGGCAAGGAGAGGCACTCACTCTTTACATGCACAGTGCTAGTAAGAAAGGATTTTCTTGGTACTGTCAGAAGACAAATAATAAGAATTAGGGAACAAAAGAAGTAAACTACACCTTCCTCACTATCCTTCAAGGACAGCTGCCTAAGGAAGTATGAAAAGACCAGGCAAGGACAGTGTGGTCTCTCTGGCTCTGTCTCACCCCAGCAAAGATCAGTTGATGGAATTCATGAGCTGCATCCTGGTGTTTAATAGCTCACATTCTGAGGGATTTGAACCTAACTTTACATGTGATCATCACAACTTCCCCTGCAAGGAGTGCTGCAATTTAATTACACACAGAGTAAAATGGTAATTCCATTTGCTTGTTTTCAGTCTCTAGCTATTTTTAATTCATGCCCATCATATGAAGGCAAACTATGCAGTTTGCACTGTGAAGGCAATGAAATAAACTTGCTCAATTCTTGTCCATTACATTTATTATTCAACATTAAAATATATATATTTCATATTATCCTGAGTCATCTCCTTCCCAACATGTTTAAGTTTTTCCTGGGAAGAAACCATTCCACTGCTGTGATAACATTCCCTTGACCTTTTTTGTTACACTTTCCCTTTTTCAAGAAACATGAACACAAACTATACACAGTACTTAAGATGTGTTATATCACACATATATCAAATGGCTTAATCTTATTTTATATTTTGTTCTCATTTCATTTCCTAACCATTCTTATCAAACTTTAAGCTCCTTTGACTATTGTTGAGAATCTAACTGATGTTTTAATAGCACCAGCTACAGTAATTTCAATATCTCTCTCCTGAGAGGCAATAGCTAATTTAGAAACCATCATTCTGTATGTACAATTAAGGATGTTTTTCTCCATGTGCATCTCTTTGCATATATTGACCTTGAATTTCATCTGCTGTTTTACTGTCCAGTCATTCAGTATCATGAAATTCTCCTGTAATTCTTTGCAGTCAATTTGAGAGTTGAATGCCTTGAGTAATATCTCATCAGCAGCAAATTTTGTCACCATGTATTTACTTTCTTTTCTAGGTCATTTATGAATATATGGAACAGCTAAACTTCCTGAAATGCAGCATCCATTGTAATTCTTCTCCTTATCTGTACCTTTTGTTTCCCTTGACTTAATCATATAACCACATTTTCCCATCTCTGCATTTTCTATCAATTTTGCTTTTATTAAGCCAGAAGGAAAAATTATCTTTAATCTCAAGACAGCTTAGTTTTCTTAAACCTTTTTGATGAAGGATCATGTCAAAAGCTATTTAGAAATCCGAGTAGACCAGCTTGGTAATTATATTCATATATCACTGACTCCTTCAAAGAGCTCTGGGTTATTTGTGAGGCACTTCCCTGTATGAAACTTTGTTAATTCTTTGCCATGTGTCATATTCTTGTATCTATACAAGAAAGGCTGTATTCTTGAATTCTATTTACTTAAGTCGGCTGTTTATTATGGCTTTTATATCAAAGTCTAGTCTGTAGTCCTCTACTTGCCTTTGTCATTTACTACTTTATAGTTCTTTAAGGTAGGAAATTATTTAATCAAATATGCTACTGTTGCCTACTATTGTGATTGATTCTCTATTTAATTTTAAATTTCTGTTCAAATGCTTGGAAGAATATCATCTGGGTTTTTATTTATTTCTGATTATTTTACATATTTTTCTAAAACCTTTTCAGTTTGAGAAATTCAACCTGACACTTCATTTTGAGAAGGTTTCCCATACTCTTTCTTTGCAAGAATTTCCCTGCGTATTCTTGTAGAAAACATAAAGTCAGATAACTCTGCTGTAGGTTGACCATTTATGCCCTGAGAATCTGCCTGTCCTACAAGTGCTCTGATAAGTTTCATTTTTATCAAGTTGAAGGGGAAGAAAAAAAGAACTGTATATTTCACCCTTGGCAACTTATTCAAAATCTTCTTCCTTATTCCACTTCTGCTTTTTTATGCTTTTGCTTTTAACTGGTCTAATTCCTGCTATTTTCTAGCCACCTCTGCTGTTCAACTGTATTTGGGTTTTTTTTACCTTTTCAAATACTTTTTGATACACACACAGAATACTGTTGTTGTCTCTGACTATCTTTTAGCAAGCACCATACCAGCTGCAAGTATTTTAAACTTTTGCCTGTAGCTTTTAATCTCCTTTTAACAGGCTACTTCCATTTCCAGTAACAGTCATTATTATATAAGTTATAATTCCTCTCATCCCTCAGCTGGTGTTCAAAACTGAGAAATTCTTGTGAGCACCTTATTTTGACTTGCTGAACGTGGAAGAGGCCCAACAGGCCTGGCTGGGGTGGAGCGGAGTGTCTCAGCCACGCAGTGACACCTGTCCTAAAGAAGTGTTACTGACCAGGTTACCACCTGGAAGGAGAGGGCAGATGTGCCCCAGTACTTACAGGAGAGCAGTGCTTCTCTGAATGAGCAACTGGAGCCCTGGTAAAATATATGAGAGCACTCAAACTGTCTAAATACCCAAATCTCACAACCTGGAATTCATCTCTTTGGAAATTACTTGACAATCAGAAATGGAAATTACTTTGCAATCTGAAAGATAAAAGTGCCTAAGAGAAATTGGACAATACCTGGTTCTCCTGTCTACCTGGTAATGATACAATAACAGCCAATAGTTGGAAACTAAAGCTAATAATACGTTACGGCAAAATTTCTGAGCTGTACTCAGAAATATACTCTTGCAGTGGATATATTGACTTTGGACAATTTTAAGTCTAAGTGGGATTGTTACAGGCTATTGCCTTCAGATTCACAACCCTGCTTTTGTCCCCATTTCAAGCAGGGGCTTGACAGACCATGCAATGCCACCAGAGAGGCACCAGTGTCCCCACTGTCACAGGCTTTCAGTGAACCGCTGCTTACATCATGAAGCCTTGAGCACTGTGGTGAGTCTGAAAAGTTCTTGGCTTTCTGGAATAGTCAATACATCTTACAGCTCATCCCAAATTGCCCAAAATTGAGGATGATTGCCCAAAAATGAGGCATATCATCAGGCTCAGCATATCCACACTACTTGCAAGGAAGATTCCTCCCTTCAGAGTAGTCTGCAGCATGATGTGCTGCAGATGACCCTGGACCATCTCTTAGATCTGATAGTTGCTGAGTCCATGAATATCATGTATCAAAGCTATGGCAGTGGACAATTCTTATTAAATTATCTCTTTAATAGTCTGAAAGACCATCTTCATAATATTTTGTTGCACAGGTCACTAAGGAAATAAGTGCTATCAAGATGACCACAATTAAAGCAATAAAATTACTGATGAGACAAAGAAACCGTGGCAGTTATTTTTACATGGTATATAAAAATATCAGCTGCTAAGAATTTTCTGTAGTGCTGACAAACTGATTCTTACCTTCTGTGGTGTGAGAGCATCAGCACATTTTATTTCTATCTTTGAGGTCATTCTTCCTTCCAGAGGAGCTGCTATTTATTGGCAGCAGTTATTCAAAACATTTTTCTCACTACATTTATGTTGGAGTTTTACATTTTTGTGACTTTCTGGATGTCCAGGATCTGTTAGATAATGCCCATGGAGTGCTATATTGTGGGTAGTCATAGGCTACAAGCTTCTTTAAAAACCTCTCATGACTCTAGTTGAATGAGTATTTAGTGTTCTAAATAATTTCTGATGATTTCTAAATAATTTCTGATGACAGAACTCAATGAAACTTTCTTGTCCATCCAAAAAGTTTGAGAGAAGGTTTCTTCAAGGCATAAAAGAAATCCAAGGGAAGGAGTCAGAAAGTTTACAGAGAATGAGACTTTGGGCCACTGATAGAAAAAAAAAGTGGATGCCCAAGTATTGGCTTGAAGTCAAAGACTCTTTGTTAAGAGAGAGATGGTAGAATTTCAGCTTACACAAATTTACATTAGTGCTTGGAATATATGAGCATTTTAGTCTCATCTCTATCAGGTAGATCTAATTTTTTTTAAAAAATATAGAGATAAAGGATAAATGAGCAAACCACTGCACAAGCCTTACATTTCAGTCAGTATTTTGAAGATTATTTGAACTATAGGATTGAGGCCATGACAGACGGATTTGTCTGCGTGTTACAGAGACTCAGTACTTTGAGGAGGAGGAGATAATTTTGTCTCTTAGCAAAAACAAAATTAAAATACATCTCTGAAAACTGTTGCCCTTATTGGAAAGGTATGTGCTTTGAAGTGTCATACTTTTGCATAGTCTTGATAATCAGTAATGAAGAGGGTGCCGAAGATTACAAAACAACATAATCAAGTGATATTAATGAATATTTGAGCCAACAGACCTTTCAAAGTTTTAATTAAAATTAGTAGTTATTGGTATTGTAATGTGTTCAAGAACATGCAGGCAGGTAATCACAGACCTCTCAAATGGGCTACATTACACATGCAATTAATTATGGAAGATGTTGCTGCTCAAACCACCCTGGGGTCTCTGAGGTTTAAAGCAAGTGCTCAAGCATTTCAGCATAGAAGGCAGCTCCACTAACACAGCCAGCAGACTAACTATGTACTTAAACCAGATGTTGCATTGCTGCAGTATGGCTCAGATCTGTTCTGCTAGCAACAAATTTTATTCATTTTTTAATAGCGCAAATACTTCTTCTTTTGCCTAAAGTAAAAGCTGATATTTTTAAACACAGGCTGTGAGAGCTTGCAGGACAAAAAAAAAAAACCACCTACAGAGATGTTCTTTTCACAGTATGCCCTCCACACTGCATGGGAAAAAAAGTTTAATCAAAGTACAATGCTCTTTCATACTTTTCTTTCTCTTTGACACTGCCTCCACCCAGTGCTCCCACTCTGATGTTCTTTCATGATTCTTCGGGTTTTCTAAAGTTAATTTTTTTCACTAGGGAACAGGTCTGAAGGCTCCTTACCTTAATATGAAAGTTTATAAGAGTACATCCAGTTCACAATAAAACAGCTTAAATTTAAACTGTGGAGGGGTTGTTTAGAAACTGCCCTGAGTATGCTACTGTTACCTGTGAGCCTGAATACACATTTTAAAATAAATTCTATGTCCCTCAGTGAAATTAAATCATTAATCAGAGAATTGAATCTCATACTGAGCTATTCTGAATAAACCTCTCTGTCAATTCAATCCACCCAAAGCTTACTGTTAGGAAAAGTGAGAGTCTAAGAGCATTCAATCTTGTTTATAGATTTGAGGCTTCATGCACAGCAGGATCAAATATACTTAAAAATAAATCGGAGTGGGGAGGAAGAATGGAGCTTTCCTGTGACCTTTTCAAACTCTTTTCCAGAACGCAAATGGTCCACTCTTTACTTGGCAGGTGCCCATCTCCAAATGAGCCCCTAAACCCTTTCCAGAATGGATAAAAAAATCCTAAGCTATTTCTGGGCCTATTGGTAGGAGCTCTGCTGCAGAAGGGGAAGGGAAAATTAGGCCTAAGACCGTTCTTCTACTTCCAGACTCAAAATGCTACTCATGTAAACCTGAAAGTGCTGGGGAGTTGTTATTTCCTCGGCACCATAAGGAAAGGAATGGACATAGGTATCACTTTACAAAAAGCAGCAATATCCTGCAAGCCTATCGCGGCTAATTTTCTTTTACAGGATTGTGGCCACCACTGATCTCAGCAGCTGTTTTGTGGGACAAGGTAACTTGGCTATGAGTGTCATGAAGGTAGTAATAACCTAGTTTGGAACATTTATCAAGACTGTTAATATAATATTAACTGAATTGTAAGACATTTAAAGTCTTGTTCAATGAGATGTCTGAGCTCCTAGCTTTTGCAAATAATGGGATAAAAATCCAAAGAGCCAATGTAGTAAAAGAGATGTGATCCACTAAAAATATTGTTTCTCTTTGCCAGCTTGAGAAATATACAAAATTTGAGGTGAAGCAGTGTAAGACATACAGCATACTGGCACGTTTTAGTCTGTGCAGTCTTTTGGGGTGAAATGCTGTGGTTATGCTTTGTAGAAAATCTGGGTGTTCAACTCAGATCAGCAACCACTGCCTTCCAAAAATGCAAGGTACCTCTAAGCAAGAGAGGCAAATTCTCCAGTGTTTTGAATCCTGAATAATAAGCTCACTGTTTTTCCCTCTAACCCCTGAGAATACAAAAGTTAGCATTATCTACAAAAGTATGTCAAACTGATCCTATTGAGACTCAGACTGCTTGTGAATTCTGGGTTGCTGAAGGAAATATCACAGAGGGAAATGGCAGAGTACCACTCAACTGAGCTTCTCCTGTCTGTAGCAGAGTAGAGCTGGCCACACTTCAAAGTGCATGCTGAAGGCCATAGTTCTCTGAAGAGAGCTGCATGGACCATGGGGGACACTTTTCAAAAATTGATGGCTGAGCTTCAGCTCCTAAGTGCATGTTTATTTCCCTTAATAGCCAAATTGATGTTTTCATAAAAGCTTTTTATTTCTCATGAACTGCTGACATTGTCAGTGACTCTGCACCTGTGAAAAACGTATTTTCTTTTTCAGTTTGTGTTTCTCACTCCCCCTTTACTTTCAGATTTTCATCCTGAAATTGACTCAGTAGAGGTACAGAAACATCAGTATTTGCAGTCACTTGCAGTTTCAGAAACTATACTTCTCATACACACTGATACTCACTTTTTGCAGCTCACTGCACCACCTCCTTACTATTTCACTTTCAAAAGATAAAAATTAGATTCCAACTACAAGTTTATGAGGCCAAATAGGAAAATGTCATTTCAGTTTTGTCTAAAGTTCAGCTGAAATACTGTTTATCCTATTTTTTTCCATAATTACTACTATTACACCATGTATTAATGAGAAAACATATAAAGTGCACAATTACCCTTCATCTCATTTAAGAAATTGAAATTTAAATGGAAAATAAGCAAAAACAGTAGGCACCCAGGCAATATCTGGCTTACTTGCTCCCTCTTAACACAATGGACTAGTGGTTCCATGATGACAGAGTTGGCATTAATGGAAAGATCAAATTCCATGCAGGAATTCATCACTGATAAAAACTCTGGGATAACTAAGTAGTACAAGAGAAGGCAAGAAAAGTCAAGGAATTTTTAGGGGGAATAATTCAGAACGAATATGGATGACAAGTCTTTACATTGCCTTCCTTAAAGGGTAAGACAATAGCATTCTTTCAATCATACTAACTTTTGAAACTCCTGGGAGCTATTTTAGTGGAGATTTGAGATACACTAGGCTGAGGTAGTTACAAGGCATAATTTAAGTTAGATTGTGCCATACAAGTTTTTCAGCTTCAACCAGAGTGCAGTGGAAAGAACTCAGATGAAAGCATGAAAAAGGGGCAAACAATCTAAGGAGCTACAGAATGCTTACTAATAATCTTTTTTTTCCATAGCAAATGGTCCTTAACAATATTCACTTTGCAGTGTTTCTGCTCAAATGAGAGTTTCCCATGTTCATTTAACACAGTATATCTCAATGCTGAGTGCACTGTTACTAGAATAAACACAAGGCAAGCTGGGGACTCAAAAGATGCCATTATTAAAGGTCAAGCTTTTAATTTTTGAAAACCTGAAGAACCACACTCCTAAAAGATGCAAAGTATTTCCCCTACTGATATGGAGAATTATAATTTTTCACATCATTTTCTTAAAAGGGCAGATACCTGACATTTATCATTAAAAACAAACTAAGTAGCAGTGCATCAGGGAATAAGCATGGCCTGAGTCTTTCTACGTCTCTGCTTCTTATTACCTGATGCTGTCAAAAAAATCCATTGGGAGTAAAACTCAAAAGGAGAGTGATTCACACTGAAAACAAGAAATGTAACCATGTGTGTTTGTTCATCAGGCAAAACAAAAACAAACAAACAAACAAAAAAAAGAAGAAGCTTGGGATTAATTTTGGAACATAGAATTCATCAAAAAATCATGATCTATTTTGTGAGCAAGTATTTCAGCTGACAGCCTACACCAGTGAAACCAAAGGCAAAAGGCACTGGAAGATCACCACAAACCTTATCATTAGGAGATGCAGGAAGAGTCTTGAAATGCCTCAAGGAGGAGAGGGCAACTGGCTGTGAGCCTCTCCTGCCCTGCCTGAGCATCCTACAGCCAGCTAGAGGGAAATGTCACTACTGTTTCTGGAATGGTGCTTAAGTAATGATGCTCCAATTAGGATTTAAGCACTTTGCATTTCTAAGATAACAGAGTCTGCTAACCACGGTATTTCACAGCCATAGACTTACAGTTCAATTGACAATCTGCGGCAACACAGCATTCAATAATGCCACTCTAAAAACAACTTTGGAAAGGAGCTGCAGTTTTGAGGGTCAGACATGGCATGCAATACCACTGAAACATCCTTTTTTTCCACTGCTCCTGGGTTATTCAGGAATCAGAAGTGTTGATTTTTCCTCATTTTTATGATGTGGGATTTTTATAATCCTCACGAGGTAAAAAAATTTGTACAAATATCTTGTCCATGTGTTAATGGCTAATATTAACACAAAAAACTTTCTATCAGAATGACATACCGAAGTAACCCTTGCAGACTGTCATCATCAGTGTTGGTACCACCAAGCTCACAGAAGAGCATAAAATGGCCTGCAGAATAGGAAAAAAATATTTTCTTATATTAACTATTTCCATATTTTTTAAAGTTCGCCGGCAACCTCAACACATGGATTTTCTGACCGGTTTTAATATCTAAAATTTCACAGCTCCATTACATCCTTTATTAATTTTACTGAATTCTGGTAGCATTCCTTTTTCAGCAGGGAAAAGCAATTCCCTCCATATCTCTTTGTCCTTGTCCTGTGGCAGCCAATACTGACAATGACTTGTGTCAGTAGGTCACAACACATGGGAAACTGGACACGTGAGTAACTTTCTCTAACACAGAAAGAAAAGGGAAAAAAGTATTATAAATAGATGGTGTGACTCTGAAGTCTGTAGGTGACAGAGAGAAAGAAGTGTTTGACAGGACCTAGCATGTGGATCCATAACAGCCCTGAATTCTCAATTTAAGTGAAAGATATTGAGCTATTAATATCAGCAAACTTTTACGCTGAACAGAAGGTATATTCTAATCTCTTTTCAGTAGAGAAAATATCCTCATATGTTCACTTAATTATGTTTCTAAAAGCTTAGGTTAGGCCAGACTTTCGAAATTAGCTAAACAAAGTTAGCTTAAATTTCCAGGAGAGTCAAAGCTTTATCTGCTTTACCATCACCTCATTGCATGTACTTGCCCTTTTCATTTAGTATAACAGATAGATGAAGCTGCTTAACAAGAACTGGTGCTAATCCTCTGTAGTCCTTACTGCATCTAATATCTCTGGTGTGGAGGACACACGAACATCCTTGTGAGGCTGGACTTTTACTTGCTTTTCTCCCATCATTTGCCTTTTAATAATGGACAACGGCAAAATCAGGCATCCTAGGGTCATGTTCTCAAAACCGTACAGTGTTTAAAAGTGCCTTCTGTCAAGATCACTGCTTCAGAGTTTAGCTGAAACTGCTAGGACAGCACCTGACATTATTCATTCTGGAGCAAATATTTCAGCTTCTTTATACATGCAGGGCATTTTTTCTGGGAAAAAAACAAAAACAAAAACAAAAACAAAAACAAAAACAAAAACAAAAACAAAAACAAAAACAAAAACAAAAACAAAAACAAAAACAAAAACAAAAACAACGAAAAAAATACTATGCCAAACAGTTCTCCATGTCCAGCTTCTTTTACTGCAAATGGTTTCCAGAAAAATCACAGGTCATTTCAGAAGGATGAGTTGTCAGAAAAAAAAAGCTGCAGATCTAAACCACTAACTCAACCCAATAAAGCAGAGTCTGGCTAACAGTCTAATTCCTTTACTTTCAAGAGAGCTGGACCTGTGAAAGCTATACCAAAAACAGAAATAAGGAGAAAAGAGAGCCCAGAAACTACTGAGCACCCTTCTTTCTCTGGTCTAGTAGAGAAAATTTTATATTACAGTAAATGGGACCATCATATTCATAAGCTTAAGACATTGTCAAACACGAACAATGAAGGGTGAAGAAATAGCAGGGTAAATGCCCACCAGAAATAGGACATATGAACCCTGATTTTCTTATGCTTCGTCAGTTTGGATCCAGTGTGATAAGTCCTACTAGCAGATATTGATTTATGGCAGAGCAATTGGAAGCTGAACGGTCTCGAATTGGGACTCACCTCAGACAAAGTTACTAATATTGGACTCTGCACTATTCACGCTGGCCAAAGAGACAGGCCTTGCTTTTATTGAAGAAAAATGTTGACAGGTGAAAGACCTGAGGGGACTGCAGGAATGGGAAGAGACTCTTAGTTAAATCAATACTGGATTAATGTCTAGATATCCCAAATTAATTTCTAAGGCACTGCACTATACCATCTGTAAGTTCTGCTTTCAGAAGGCTAACATTTTAGAGAGGGAGAGGAGGAAGGGCAACAAGCTTTTCTGTGAATTCTGAACCTTCCGACTTTAAAACTGGAGACACCTAGCTTGCTTCTGAATGAACTCACCTTTATAATGTCTCAGTTTATTGCCTAGTATAATGTTTATGTAGTTTAATCAAGCAACAGACTGAGTAGGAACTGAGTCTGCTGCAGTCAAAAACATACAAACCCTCTTTTTGACTGCAATATTTTATACCATTTTCCTTTCCTTCTATGACTGTCCTAGGTTACAATGTAAAAATATGCCAGAAGATCTCTATTCTATCTCCATCTTCATGAGCTGTTGAAATCAGGAGGGGCAGTGTTTTCCTTGCTTCCTCCCCCGGACCATCTCCTGTTAATGGGCTATTAACACCTTGCCCCATGAGTCATAGATAACTCCCTCCGAGAGCCATTTCCTGTTTAATGGGCCATTAAGGACCCACCACATGACTCATAGAATGACATCAGCCCATTGTGAGAAGCTCTGCCCAAGGGGAGGAGCCAAGTATTCCCACCGGGATATAATCTGGGAGTTCGGACAGAACAGGCATCTGCCTTCTACTGGATTCCCAGAGGA
>VXBU01010686.1:56942-128310 GCA_013400315.1 Bombycilla garrulus
AGGCACCTGTCTTTCAAAACCAAGACAGAGACTTAGGATGCCGATCTAAGAAGCCAAGTCTTTCTGGAAGGAATCAATTGTACCTTGAAGTCTGTAATTCTGTCAAGCATTGGCAACAGCTGCATTTGCCAGCAGAAGCACCAAGGTCTTTAACGTCCGTCTGTTGTTGCTCTATTCACAGTCTCCATGGACACTGACTTGCTAAGATGAAGCTCATGAAGTGATTAATTTTCAGGGGCATTTAGTATTGGCTTGTTACTTCGTGCTCCCCGCTGTTTCCACTAACCCAGAGAGAAGGGTTTGACCCTGCTCAGTGTATCCATCAGAGTTTGATCTCTCAGAAAAGTACTGTGGTCTAAAGAAAATATGGCTCTGCAGTGCTGCTGATGCATATGCTGATCGTCTGCACCACTGGTACTGACAAATCTGATTCAGAAAATGAATCAGATCTGTCAGTATTCATGCTTCATAGCATGAAATAACCCAGGGACCTTTGTGAATCTCAGGCATCTTTACAGCTATTATATAGCTCGACTCACTCTCACTAAGCACACACAGAGAATGGCAGTGTAACTACTGCCCTAGAAGCAAGGCTAACAGTATCCATGGGGATTTTTAACAGCTACATTCAAAGGAACAGTCTATGAATTCACATCTGAGACTTTCCCTGGTTTTTATTTAACTCCTACACAGTCAAACTTCAGCTGAAAATAACATGACAAATCTAATCAGTACAAATCTGTCCCAGCTGAAGAGGTTTTCTCCTTTGACAGGTCAAAAGATATTGAGGAGGTTTAAAAGTTTGCCCTGCAAAATAAACCCAACCCATAACATAGTTTGTTTCTTCATATAAAACACGCACACACACACAAAATAAACCAACACCCAAAAGAACAGGAACCTGCAGAATGCTTATCTAGCATGATAGTCTTCTAACAGGAAAACTGATATTGTTATATGAGTAATTGGTCTGAAATAATATGAATCAATGGCAGTGCGAGAGCACTGAAGAACTGGAGGAGAGCAACTCTGGGTAAGGAAAAGAAGAAGAATTAAGGAAGAATTTACAACTCACTGGAAAACATGGATATTTTCCCTATTTTAATATTATTTTTTCAACAGCAAACATGATTAACTAGGAAAAAACATGTAAAATCAAGGTAGGGAGAAACACATAGGAAGTAGCTGTATTTACATTGGCATTTCACATTTTACAGGGTTATTTTAGTGCTGTGCTTTTTTTCCCATTTACATCAAATATAAATGGCCCCTCTGAGTTGGGTGCTTCTTTGTATTTACTATCTCATAAAAAATTTGAGTCTACTTAGCAAGGAATTTACAGTGCAGAAATCTCAATTTCAAGAGAAAGGCATGAATTTTAAACTGAAATAGGGTAGATTCAGAATAGATGCAAGGAAGGAATTATTTATTATGAGATCCTGGAGAAGGTTTCCCCGAGAAATTGTGGTTACCCTAACCCTGGTTACCCCAGGTTAGATGGGACTTTGAGCAACCTGGTCTGTTTGAAGATGCCTCTGCTCATTGCAGGAAGGTTGAACTACATGCTCTTTTAAAGATCCTATCTGACCCTGTGATTCTATGAATTTCACCCATTCCAGTGTCCCTAAAAAAAGAAGGGCTAAGACACAGAGACTTACAGAAACCAATTTTCTTGATCCACATGTAATGCCCTATCCAGTAGACCAATCCATCAGTTCTCTCAAATTATGAAGTATATATGTACATGTGCACTATTCACGATAATTAAGTAATACGACATAATAAATGACAGCTTGAAAAATTAAAGCTCCACACTTAAATGTTTCATATGCAGAAGCTGTAAATTTAAAAGCTCTCTACAGAATTGTCAGCTCAAGAGTTTTTGAAGTAGACAGTAGATGCCCAGATGACATAAGGGCAGGACTTCTTTCTGCTTCCTCAGTTTGTTATTTGATAGCTAGATGCCTAAATATACAGTATCTACACAACTTCCTGGACATTTCTGCATGACAGAGAAACATCCCAAATAGCTCACAAAACATGCTTAACAATGGAAATGGGGGGAAAAATAATTTGGAAGAAATAATAGTTGTTTTTTTTATTATTTCATTGATTAAGACGTCAAAATGCCATTGTGCAGACCAAAAGAAATTTTAAAGAATTTATCCTAAAGATTTAATAAGTATCTAATTGAGTTAGGAGATTGCATCCAAAAGTTGGAGCTTTCTAGGCATTTTGACCTTTGCATCTAGTAACAGCATCTACACATACTCAAGTCAAAGGCACAAGTGTTCCTCAACAGATCCAACTCTTGAGAAGGGTGACACCGGAAGATGAAAAAAAACATTAACTGTGGTCACTGAGATGTTTTGTCTCCCTGAGGAGACAACTCCTCACTCCAGAATCCCCAGTAAGCTGCCTGGGAAAATCCACTTAACTGTCCACAGGTAGAAATGCTTTGATCAGGCGAGTGTGGCTGCACTAAGAGATTATACCTTTATTTATAGATGCCTTCAAACAGTTTATTTAGTGTTTAACAAGAGAGACTGTACAAGGGGCGATTTCTGTTCTTATCACAAACAGTTGACATTATAAATCAACGGATTTTATACAGCACTGGCAGAGACTCATTCCTACTCGGTTATTTCCTCTGCCCATTTGATTCCATCCTCCACTTCTATCTCTGTGATAGACAATTGCTGAAGGCAAGGAACGGAACCAAATATTTCAAGAAAAAAAAAATCAAAACTTCCCTCAATGTGACTGATGTTTTCAAGATTTTCTCTCTTAATAAAAGATACTGGTTTCTTTAAGTAGTTCTTTCCACGGGATATGAGACAGATCTTCTGAGCAGAAAACACATACTTTGTGGAAGGCTACTAAACTGTAAAGGAAATTTGGATATCCAACCCTCTCTTATTTCTAAAGGAATGATTGCATCTCAGTTGCTTTACATACCCATAAGAAATGCTATTTTGTATGTCCTTGGCTGCCATACCCCACAATTTGCTAAGGGTCTTACATGAACTAAAATATATAAGCCCAGAAGGCTTTGTTCTTTATGTACAGGAATTAAAATATAATAATAATTTTAAAAAAACCCACTAACCTGATTTTTAAGCAAAGTACAGTTGCAAAATTTGCTTCTGTCACCTCAGAAAAACAGTGATGGGTAGTGTGCACTGCAGATTATAGCTGTAGAAAAATGCCAGTGTGACAGGCATTCACTGCATTTCAAGGCACTCAGCAAAAAGTGCAAGTCTTGGGTTGTTGTTTCTACTTAACAGCTTTGTCACTAGACAGTCACAGAATTAAAAATACAGGAAGAATGGTTTGAGCAGTGAGTTGTCATCATGGTAACCCCTCCATGCTTTCAATCTTATCTGGCCTGACTGGATAATGCATGGATGCCACATCTGGACTATAAACTGAAAAATTTAAATATAATTCATTGGTGTCAGTAATCTTACCTAAAATTGAATAATATCTTTATTAAAATTAAATATATTGAAAAGTCAAGAAAAAAGATGGAATGCAGTGCTTGCATATATTGAAATATGAAACATAATTAGGGTATTGTTGGACTCATTTCAGTGCAATTCCTGAAGAATTGCCCCATTAGTCCCTGGCAATTTGTGAACAGCAAAAAAGAACCATATGAAGTGAAGTGAAAATAACATCACCAAATGGCCTACAAAGGACAATAAAAGAAGAAAAATTGTGTGAAAACAAGGTCAGCACTGAACAATAAACATATAATATGTGTGGCTGCGATATGGTTGGTCACATTTAAATATTTATTCATTTTAGGGATAATTCAGTGCAATAACACTATAACTCTTCTGCAGTCCTTATTTGAGACATCCTTCATTCCTGTGTCTATGTAAATCCAAGATGATGAATAAAGTTGATAAACAGCTTCTGGATCAGCTGAAATTCTCTGAGGACAGTCTTTTGTTGGTGCTTCCCAGATTTCATAGGTCATGAAGCTGAGTCCCATAACCATCTGGGAGGGAATTGCTCATGCTGGTGACAGACTACTCCTCCCTAGTCCCCCTGTTTATTGATCAGGAAAAAGATACAAACCTGAACAGTTCTTCAGAAGCTGCTTCCTGTCCTGATCTTGTAACAGCCCCTGGAAACCCTGCGAATCCTAAGATCACACACAGGGTTGCACTTTGACAATACTTTATATCAAGTGTCGTTATCTCTAGCTGTTCTGGTTCAAGAAAATGCTGCAGGGTAGTGTTTTACCCAGGAACAGCAGTATCAGGTAAGACAGGAGAAGGGGAAATGGAGAGGATTTGGGACAGGAAAAAACACTTCATACTCCTGTGGCTTTGCCACCATTTGAATAGTCCACCAAGGGATGAAACAGTGGAATGATATTCTTGGCTATTGCATCTCTGCTAATTCTCTGCTGAAAGAGCTCGTTGCTCCTAAAATGCCATCTTTGATCAACTGTAAATTTCAGGCCAGTTCTGCAAGGGTCACTTGCAGCATTTTAAACTCAGTGGCTTTCCGAACATCCTGTGCAGCATCGCTTGTAATGGTACAGTCAGGCACTGTTTGTCACCACTCTGCTGTGACGAACTTCTGTGGTTCTTTTTTTCTCGATGTGCAAATCATAACTGAGCAGTGTGACAGCCTCAAGCATCTGGGAGCTAAAAGGACTCTTTAAAAAAAAAATTATTATGACCTTTCAGCCTTTTGACAGTTGAAAATGCTGATGCCAACAGGAATTTTGTTTCCCTGGTGAGCACTTGGTCCAAGGGGTTTATTTGCGACAGCTCTGGCTTAGGGAGCTCAGAATCCCAGTTCCATATGACGTTCTTTCCCCCTTTCATTTCCCCCTGCACCCAATGCCTGTTTGTATCTGTTACAAAGTGTTTCTTGTAGTTCTTGTCCTGTGCAGAAGTCGCTGTTAGCTCTCAGTGAAGAGCATTAAATCATCTGCAGCGTCTGTATTTATTGTTTGTTTTTTCTCATTCTGTGAATGTAAAGTATTTTGATGTCTGTCAAATAAAGAAAATTTTTGAAAGCAACCGGAATCTGGGCCCTTTCCTTTACCCCACTGTGGCATTAGTTATCCAAACAATGACAACAACAACCACATATCCCATTAAGAAGTTATCAATTTCTTACTGCAAGCAATTCATTTAAAGAGAAAAGGAAAGGGAAAAGTAGGTCTCCCTTGACATTCAAGAGAACTGCATTTCTAATTAATGTGTTGTGGTGGTCAAATGCCAACACACAGGCAGATCACTTAACCAGTCCTTCTGGGTGGCAATGTTGAAAGGACTTTCCCAGTAGGTCAAGCTGGTGACTTTAAGGAATTATGGCTTCAGTGTCTCATTTGTGAATGAGATTTATTTTTCATTTATAATGAAAAAAGAGCAAACATTGCTGTCAGTATGAGAGGGAAATCAAAACTGTGAGGAAGTGCAAGGAAGGAATGTGGGTGTTACTGGAGAAAATAATGAGGAAAACTGTAACCAAACTATGAAGAAACAAAATCAAATAAAATTTAAAAAAATATAAACATCACCCAAATGTTTTGTCTGAACAAAGAAAATTAAATCACAAAGGAATAAAAAAGTATAGCAGGAAAGAAGACACCGCAATCTACTTTAGGGAAATACAAGTTTAAGGCAGTGATGAATAAATAACAAGGATGGCTGGGTGGCTGTGCATTAGTAAGGGCATCACCTCAGTAATATTTGAACCTTCTGACCCCTAAGTGAGATCTGTAAGGTATTTGTTAGACTTGGACTGTATCTTAGAAGCCTAAAAGAATAGAGTTTTGCTTTTTCCCAAGAATTAGAAGCCCAGCATCTTAAGATTAGTCTTGCTGAATTCAGCAGGCACTGCAGGTGCTCTAAAGCAGGTCACTGGTATTGAAGTGCCTGCGTCTATGCTTAGTTACTGTTCCACTGGCACTCTGATTTACTCAGCTTTTGAAAGGCCTTGGTGCCCTTTAAACTGATGCCCAAATGCAGGAAATGCAGCCAAGTTCAGGCTGTGGCTGTCAGTGCCACACCGGGGGCAGAGGATGCAGCACCCGCTGGATATCTGGGCACTGCTGAGGGAGGGAGTGTCCCTGAGGTACTGCACATTCCAGACGTGGGAGCTTCAGAACCCACCGTGTGCCAGCACCTGGGAATCACAATACCTTTTTTCAAAGGAAAGCTGTAAGAATTCAGGCATACAGTACCTTCTTGGCCCACTTTGCTGTGGTCAGAGCAGATGCTTAACAAATAAGGAGCTGAACTTAATTGTTCTGAAGGTTTAATAAATTTACCTCATTTTAAAACCACTCAAGCCATTAAGTTTATGCCAATGATTTATCTGTTCCAATGCCCATTGATTTTGATATATATTAAACTGTGTGAACCAGCATGTATAATCAGCATGTGCATGTTAAGATTTGTAAATTACTCCTTTCCCAAGAAAGTGAATGAAAATATCCGGTAAGCATCATTTGATATCAAGTAAGAGTTAAATGGCAGCTTCAAATCTGGTTTTTATTCCTCTTGCCCAGTGTTAAGATATCCCAAAAATACCTCCATACAGCACTGGATCCAGGATCAACTTCTCCCTTTTCCTTAGCTAGATGAAACTGTGTGTTGCCTAGAAAATGCACCCTCAGCTTTTAGAATTGATAAATATCTAAACTCTCAGGGAAGTCAGGATGTAATTCTGGCAATCTGGAACATTCAAAAAGCATGCATCAAGATCAAAAAGAGATAGAATAAAATATTCCTTTTGCTTATAAACTTGCAAGTGAAAAAGAAGAAGAATAATTTTTTAATTTTTTCCCCTTTCATTCCATTTGTTTATTTAGTGCCTGAGGTTTTTTAGTTAGTCACAGAGACAAAAAATTCCCTTTTCTTCTTTCTTTTAAATTGTTGTTATTATTATTATTATTAGTAGTATTAGTATTAGTATTAGTATTAGTATTAGTATTAGTATTAGTATTAGTATTGCTTTTGGTAAAAGTCAGACTTCTCTGGAAAATCAAACTAATCCTCTGACTGGGGGTTTAAGAAACCTCCAGGATAATGAGGCCTGTTGAAGGAGCTGGTAACAATGGGAAACTCATGCAGAAATGTGAAAATGAGATTCAAACTATTCTATTTGAAAGTTTCAATTAACGTGTGACATAGAGATATCTGTTTCTCTGTTGGTCTTTTTTTCCCCTTTCTGTTTTAAACTCAGAAATAAAAAAAATCCGCACCTTGTAGTAAAAGTTTAAAGACACAAAAGGCTCCTGAAGTTACTGATCACCTGAGTGACTAGATTAGGGAGGGATCGGTGTACCAAGAAACAAATCCATAGCTTCAATTTACTATTTCCTGCTGCAGAAAAACAGGATGCAATGAGTAAAAAAATGGACAAAAAAATACTTTTTTTATGTAGGATATTGTTACTCTACAAGTGACAAGAACTACAGAGGGTTCTCATGACATGCAGGCATATCTGTATGGGTAATAAAGATTTATATTTCCTATTACTGATAAAGGCATATCATTGTTGGACAACAACCAGATGACTCAGAACACTTCAGAAATATTCCTGTTACTCTGAATAAACAATTCTTGACAGAAGAAGTATTATTTACTACAGATGTATTGCCCTTTACAGTCATAGTGTCTCCTGACCTGAGGTCACTACCTCATACGTGAAGAGAGCCATCTCTCCAAGAAAATATCAAATAACTGTGGGTGATCTACATTTTCAATATGTATGTTGGCATAATGTAATGTGCAGAGAAAACTTCTTAATATTTTGCTTAAATCTGTGTCCTGCAAGAAAAGACTTTCATCCCAGCCTTTCCAAGATAGTAAATATTTGTTCAAACATCTTGCCTCCTTTTTTTTCTGTTGGTATTTGTCAACCCCATAGCACGGTAGTGCTGTGTGTAACAAAGACAGGGAAGCTGTTTAGGTGAAGGGAAGCAGGTTTCCAAGCACCAGTTAATATTCATTCTATGCACGATGAAAATCAGCATTGATAAGGCAGAGCAAAGGCACTAGCTAAATCCTAGCTGGGAATGAGAGGCTGAAGGGCACAAGTGCATACTGACAACCTCCAGGTGGACCTGGCAAATATTTGTGTTGTCACACAAGCATGAAACACTGTTTTCTTTATTGGACAGACCAGAGGATTTGTTGAGCCCTTTATCCACCACAGGTGCATCTGACTCACAAAACACAAATATTTATCTTTCTACCTACACCTCTCTGATACCAGGGGAAAGAAGCTGCTCAGAAGACATTATTCCTTCTTTTCCCTCCCTCACTGCTCCACCCCTCTCTGGGGCTGACAGCAGCAGTCCATGGATACTCAAGTATTTCAAATTTCAAGCATTCTTGGTTTTAGGCAAATATTGCTAACCCTGAGTGAACCCTGAGGTCTGGTTTGATTGCCTCAAAGTAAAGGATCTAACGCTTTCTTACTTCAGGCCAGCACAATATGAGCATGGCCCCTACCCTCCTTCCCCCATCAGCAGCTCCAGGGCATCGGAGCTGTGGAGTCCCCCAGGCTGCAGCTCAGAGGAAAGCGCTGCTGGCTGCCCCAGCCTGCACCCTGGGTAACACACCCCAGGCACACAGCAGGGGCAGCTAGGACACTTTATGCCTCCCAGGTCTTGGTTTGTGATTTCATAGCAGGGAATGCCCAGGACCTGCCTCCAGGGGAGTTGCTTAATCCTTCCCACTGCCGGAGAATCACAAGCTGGAGCAAGACTGCTCAGCTGAGCACTGGGCCGCTCACCTGGACTCAGGCCACCAGGTAACCCTGCCTGCATATTTTATGCAGTGATTACAGTGCCAAGTGCTACCCCAAACAGGAATCAGCAGGATACAGCCCAGTTCAGCCTCTCTGTTTCTGGCCCAGTCAGTTCTTCCCTCTCTCCTTCCAGAGTCACAGCTTCAGCCACGGCAATGAAATGACACTCCATCCTGAAGGGCCTTCGGTGACATGAGAAATAAGACACAGATGTAGGTCTGAGGTGTAGATGGTCTTCCTAAAAATCAAGAACTCCCACATCTCAAGCCAAAATAATGAATTACTGGACCCTCCAATCCCTGACACTGGTTACACCACTGCTTAGGAGACGTGGATCTCACGCCTCCAGATTCAAACACCAAGTTCCAGAGAGTACCTACTCACCATTACGTTACAGGATTTCCAGGATTATTTCTTTCTGTGTAAAGAATCTTCCATCTTTTATAAAGTAATTAAATACCAATTCCTCCAGAAAAGGAGACCAAAAGTCACTCCAGTTCTGTCAGCCTGGCTCTTCCTGAGGAAGGAGGAGAGCTACATCCTTCTAACACCAGAAATCACTCACTCCAAAATTATCTATGGAACAGATATCCATCCCAATCGTTGTGACAGACGAGATAGACATGGGTTTTTTATAACCAAGACCTGACTTAATGACTGTACTGTAGAGAAAAGCAAAATGTTTAAACAGGGTGTACTGATGTCTCACACCAGCACCGGGAGAATGCCAAATTTAATTGTCTGTACCCAGGACTCAGACTGCTGAAGGTGCTGTATTTTTGCTGCAGCCTGAAAGAACCTACTTTTTTTAAATTTAATTTTTCTTGCTCCTAGTTATGCTCATATTCATCTCTGTTTTCAGCAGCTGTCTCTTTCTCTCTGGGAAGTCCAGACTTCATAACTACCTACTAAATTTGCCATATAATACACATGATATTTCCTTCTAAAAGGCAAGTAAGCATGGATATTTGTAAAATCAGATGCTACTGATAGACCTATGGCTCCTTTATAGAGCACAAACTGGCAGGGGACATGTCTTCTGGGCATTAAGAGCATTAGAATGTAATACAAGATATTCATTTGTCCTTTTTTAGAAATAAAAGTTATTTCTGCCTTTTATTGAGCTTGTTTTTTTTATTGGAAGAAAACCACCCAAATACAAACTTACTGTTTCAAAAGTTTAACTGCTTATAAAAAATTTTCGAAGTTCCTTTAGTAATATTCAAATAACCAGTGAGGTTAAAAAAAAATCTAATAACCTCTGGCATTATTTCCTATATTTTCTACCCTATTATTTCATATTATTTCCCTATAGCATCACACTCCTTCTACAATCAGTGCAAGTCATGAACTGTAATTAATTTTAATTACTGACACTTTGAAGGATAGTTTAACACTCTGTATCCCCAATTTCCTCATCATGTTATTATTTCTTCCAATCATTCTTTAATTTACAGGTGCCCTCAGGACTACTTAATAATTAAAAATATTTAACAGATGCAAACATTAAGTGCTCTTTTACAGCCAGACAAAACCAATTTAAAAGTTTGAAACTTTCTTTTGTACAGAACTTTTCTTCTTCTTCTTCATTGCCTGGGAACCTTTGGCTCAAGGCAGCTGAATTCCAAAAGTGTTGACAATTTCAGTCAATTGGTGGAAATACCAAGAGAAAGGGGAAGAAATTAATTTCTCCTGTTTCAGCCCAGATCTTCATTGTCACATGTTCACGCTGTTCCTCAGACTAAGTGGGTGAAGGAGGGATGCCAGGGATGCCAGGGATGTGACCATCAGAGCAGAATCGGGCAGTGGTCCTAACTCTCCAGAGGAGGCATCTGCTGTCAGAGCTAGAGCTCCGGAGCAGCCGGGGTTTACTCCCCGGTGCTTCTCAGGTCCGATCCAGCTGAGTCTGAGCAGGCCTTAATGAAAGGACAGCTAATATGGTGTGCTCAGAGGTAGGTTTTAATCAGAAGGGATCACGTGGGCCAAGAGCAGCAATCCAAAGACCGTGAGGTGTGGCTAGTCTGCTAAGACAAAGCGCTACCTGAGGCCAGGTACCCAATCCCAAACACAGAACAGGGGAATGACCATATCAGTCAAAAGGTCTTGAACCAGCAGAGAATTTGGGCTAGGAATAAGATTTATTTTGGAATGAGCTAATTAAGTCATTAGCTAATGAACTAATTAGCATCCCCACAGCATCCCATCTCCCTGGGTCCCAAGTCCACTATCCCAAGCCTTCTATCTCAGGTGGTTCAATTCCCGTATCTGTCCCTTTTCTTTCCATTGTAAAGGCCTTTGATAAAGAATTTTGAAAAACTCTTAATATATAATTTGAAAAACAAGGTAGTAACATAAGTATAATAACTATAATTATAAAAATTAGTAAACCTCTTTTGACCAAAGATGGAGTCCAATTAGATAAATTCTATTTCTTGAATAGTCCATTAAACCAGTTGCTGTTGTCTTCTACTTGCAATTTTTTGATTCTTTCCTTGAGGATTTGAATACTTTTGTGCATGGATTAGCTGACTTGAAGGATTCATACAACACATGCCTTCAAAGTCTTTGCAGCCGTGCCCATGTGCTAAGAGTAGAAAGTCTAATGCTGCCCTGTTTTGCAAGGTGGCATGCCTGATGGCATCTACATCTGAGAGCAAGCCACTTAATGCAAGGGAAGTGGCATTGGTTTGCTTACTCAGGAAACATCTGAGATGGTCTAATTGTCCCAAAGCTTTTGCTGCAGCTACCCGAGGTAGTAAAATGGAGGCAGCTATTCTCTTGTTCTTACTCCAAAATGCGACCTCATCACTGCAATTAGATTCAAAATCATGCATAGATCTTCTTACTCTCTTTCTTTAGCTATGAATCATTTTTGTGTCGGGTGCCAGCAGAGTAAATTAATATATGGCCTTTATCAGTCTTTTTACTGTGGGCAGAGTCTCCATTCCCCCTTTCCTTTGTTAGTATGCATTGGGGGAGAGATAGGTAGGAGTAATAGATATAGGTTTTGGAGAAGTTTAGGGAGAGTTTCAGGAACTGGGTGAACTGGACCAGTTCTTTTGGTCAGTATACATATTAGCCTTAAAGATTTGAAAGCAAGGTTGAGTATTAAAAGTTTAGTAAAAGTTAGTAGATAATATCTGAAAGAGAATTATATTTGAGAAAGGCGTTTAGAATAAGGAATGAGAAGAAGACTGAATATGTAAATCTATTTGAAAGTAAAAAAGGTACATAAACTAAATAACTTGATTTGTATGACAAAAATAATTAAACTAACATTCTATAAGACTATTGGATCATTAAGTGAATAAACAATTTACATGATATGTGCACTATATGGAGTTCTTTGATGGTAAGCAGTGTTCTCATTTTTATAATTTTCACATTATTCTTTGTATCACAGGGGTGTTAGCTTGTCTATTACCTTCTGTTAGGAATCCTGGCAAAGAATTAAACTTTAAAATTTTTAGCAAAGACTATAACTGATCATTAAAAAACTATCCTTAGAAATGACCTTCAGTCTTCTCAGTGATGCCTGTAATATATACCAAAATTAGACAGATTAACAGAGCATGTAAACATAGAAAAAGCTGTAACAATAAAACAAATAACAAAAGTAGGTTATCAAAGCAGTCTTAATATTTTTGGAGATCTTCTACATCTTCTTTTTGGTGATGGTAAAATTACCTGCTTCCATATGGATTTATAGGTCTTCTAGGTTGGTTTGAGAGTGTCTCTCTGCTCACTGGCCTCAATTAAGGATTGAGGCGTTTTGTCCACTGGGACAAATGTCTCATCCCCAGAAGACTGTGGAGGCTCTTACCACAAAGGGTTTTGTTGCAATCTTTGAGCATATAGCAAGGCCCCCGTGGAGAGAAAATGCTTAGTCATGTACTTACCCTACTTCCTAAGACCCTCTGTTATCTCCCTGTAACACTATTGGCTACATTCCAGATGTCCTAAGACTATAGGTCAAAACACCAAGACCTCAGACTATTGGCTAGTTATCCCAATCCTACCTAATCCTATAAAAACCCCTACTTCTGCCCACTTCGGGAGAAGACGCCGTTCCTGGACCCCTTCACGGAACCCCCAATAAAGACCTCGTGGAATTGCGCCACTCGGGTCTTCTCGTCTCTTTTCCCCTGGGCTAGCAAAGCGACTACCTGGCAAGCTGCGAGCTGATTAATCACCAAAGAGCTGAACCGCCTGATAGCCTCAGGCTGATTGCCAGGATAGTTCGCGGCCAGGCTCGTCTGCCGAAGCAGGACGAAAGCCGCTCCTTAGGACCGGAGACCGGGAACCCTCGCTATCCGGACGATCTAAAACGGCACCGGGGGCTTTGTCTGCCACCCAGGCTGGCCACCCGGGCAGGGCGGGCAGCTCCCCCGGTTTAACCGTTTTAGGGTTTGATGTTAGAGAGATGGTTTTCTGGTCCCAGGATTTTGATTAACTGTAGACTCTGTAGGCTGGAGCTGTTTCCTGGAGCAGGTCTGAGAGTCCATTCAGCAGGCCACCTGGACTGTGAGATGACTGTCACATCAGCACCTGTATCAAGGAATCCTAACAGGCCAATCCTTTTGTTGTTAAGTTCAAGTGTGCAGGCAATATGAGGCTCACTCTGGCTCATTGTTTCAGTAATCAGATCGGATTTTATGTATGGGTCACTGGGTGCCTCTTTTATCTCTACAAAATCCTGTGCAGGTGTGTTACCCATCTGGTTATTGGGCTGAATATTTGTTATTTCTTCAGCTAAGGGTTCTGATGTTAATATTATCTGTGCCTGGTTAGGCAGCAGCTGATCTAACACTTTTTTCCACCTTCCTTTCCATGGGATGAACCCAGTTGAGGACAGCAGCACAGATATTATATGTTTCAAATCAAAGAGGGTTAGCACACATATAATAATTTTAGCCTGCATTAGGTTGCTTAACAAAAGAAGGTCCCTCCAACAATTTTTGATAGTATTATACAGTTTCCTTTCTTCAAGATCAGTTTCTCTCCTACTGCATCTTGATAGAGAAACAGTCTTTCTTGTAGTCATTGCTCCCCTCTCTCCTGTACCTCCCTTGCTTTGTTCTCCCTCGAGTCTTTGGAGCAGGGGGAAGGGTTAGAAATGTAGGGCCTCTGTTTTTGGAAAAGCGGTCACATGTTCATGCTGTTCCTGAGACTAACTGGATGAAGGAGGAATGCCAGGGATGCCAGGGATGTGACCATCAGAGCAGAATCGGGCAGTGGTCCTAACTCTCCAGAGGAGGCATCTGCTAGCATAGCTAGAGCTCAGCAGAAGTTATTTTCTTTTCTCTTCTTCTCATCCCCCAGAAAAATTAGAAGTGAGTTTTCATTATCATCTGCTATATCCTTCCTTGCTTCACAAAACTGACTGCCCATGTGTAGCAAAAAAAAAAAAAAANAAAAAAAAAAAAAATCTAGGAAAAAAGTAGTCAAAGCTGAAATAATACAATTTGAAAATGCAGTTGCAATGCCTCACTGCAACTTTGATTCAGATTTCTCCAATTTCCATTTCCATTTTCCCCTACATGCCTGGCTTTCCACCCAGACTACCTCTTCTGTGATGCACAACGTCTCCCAGGAGAGCTGCTGGTCTGCAGGAGAGATGTGGCTTAACTGAGATTTTAAATGCATGGGGAAGAAAAGAGTACAAGATGAAGCAAAATTAAATCCCACAAGATCCCAGCAAAGTGCATCAACAGAAATAACTCATTTTTTTATCTCTAACATTTAGCTTTGGGACTCTTTTTTTTTTTTAATAACAAATTTCTGAGCTATACAGATGCTTTTCATACTATGTATATTGTTACTTAATATTTTGTTTTCCTTTAAAAACCAAAATTTTAATGGAAAATAGTCCAGCACCCTTAGCTTGAGCCTCTGTGGGGAAGTCACAGCCACTTTTGCGTGACTAATGGTGTTTCGATATAGGAGAAAATCAGGACCAAAAAGGAACTTTTTTTTTTCTCTGAAAGTGTCTGTGCAAATTGTTTGTCTTATTACAGCCATCTGCTCCTAGTGTGTACTCAGTAGTAGTATCTGCTGGCTTTATTGCCTGAAATATACTTTTATTATCTTTACAACTTCTTGTTAGCACTGCAGAGTCCATTATGTTACAGGGGAGTGATATGGTTTTAATCCATCTTCCACATCGCAAACAGAATTACTAACGCCCAGATAAGTACATTATTGTTAGTAAACTGAGATCATGAAGGAAACCATCCTCTTGAGAAGATGACTTCCATCTTCTCAAGCTGTGTTAAGGCTGGCTGATAGAAGGGAAAGAGACAGTTTTGTTTAGGAATTGAGCACATGAGGTTTCTCATTACTGAAAACTATCACAATACTCATGACATCATTCTTGCAATAATTTTTGAAATCAATTTTTTAGAGTTGAACTTTAAAAGGTAAATGGTTCACTGTTAGTAAAGGATGATCTTTTCAGTTTGAAAGTGAGACTTGGGGGCTCAAATGTAAAGAAACTGTTTCTGGGAGCTTCCTTCTGCATGAGGTTTGTTTAGCATCTCAGTCTCCATTATTATTCTCAGGCAAAAGTGCTTCTTTTTTATGTTCTTTTTTTTTTAATTGAGGAGATAACAGAGGTTTTTAGGTAGCCTTGCTATAACTCCTGCTCATGAATAGAAATACATATATGTGACAATAGCAGTGTTGACCAGGTTGGCAGGAAACTTGACAGAACTAAATAGATAGATATTAATTACTTTCACCAGATGTGTATCTGAACATTTATATCAAAATTATTGCAGAAAATTACATGTGTACTTGGGCAGGAATAAAAAGACAAAAATACCATTCTTTCTGCCTGCATTTTTAGCAAACATAAACTTATAATGTGGCAGTGCATTTGTAGCACCACCTTCCATCTGGCAGAGCAAGCAGTAAAGGTGTCATCACCAAGAAAAGTCTGATGAATCATTTTCAAACATGCTCCTTTATCATTCACACCAATGAATTCACATACCCATAAAGCTGTGTATGATCAGCTGTCCCACAGAACATGCAGCCTCAATGCTACCGAGGAATTTTGTTTTGAACAAGTTTTCTTTGCTTCAACTTATATTCACATTATATCCACATTAAACTTCTCAATGGTATCACAGTAACTTTACCTCAGGAAATCATTTTGGTCAGAATAGCTGAGATTCTCAAACACTTATCAGCTGTCCCTGGCCATTTGAATACATTTAAGCCCAAACGGATTTCTGGCCATGTCATGCAAACTCCAAGTGCATTCCTGCATCAAAGATAGATAATTTATATTCATATTTCTTTATTCTCTTTTTTTTTCCCTTCCTAATGGCAAACTTGTCAATCAGCTGGGCTGTTCAGGAGCCCAAGTTCATTCTAGGTGCACCTGTCCAATTAAAAACGTTTGATAGAATCAAGGGTGTAGCTAGGATCCAAGTTCAACTACCACACGGGAGAATAATTATGTAAACTGTAATGAACTGTTTTCTGTCCTGTTTTTTCCTTGCTAAAAGTCATTTACAAACATTTTAAAGCCCTTATTATAGCCATATGCCTGCATATAGAACAGCTGCTAATGAGGATTACAACACCATATTCAGATACAGGCTGGAGGTGTGTGTTAGCAAGAGGTGCCTTCAGCTTTCCAACACCTTCCACAGTCCTGAGGGAGAGAACACCAGGACTTTGAGGGAATTACCAACCATAACCCTGCAGGATTTTCTGACCTTGTAAGAAAAGGCATGGAAAAGCTGCAAGCCTAATGTCCCTCTTCCAGCAACTCCCACATACAAACTCCAAGTATAATTTTGATGTTCATAGTTTGCAAAGAACCTTGCACCTAGCACCACCTTTAAGCACTTTTTAATAGTGTTTGTATTCTACACTGAAGCTGAACAGTGTAGAATACCAAAAAAAAAAAAATAATAAAAGGCTAGAGATGCTTTGAGTCCCAGAGGCACGGGTTTTAGCACAGGGAATTTGCTGCTGCTCTTTTTTCTGTTTCCCTTGTGAATTCCTCTAGTCTGTAGCTCCAGGACTTGAAGCACAAATTCTGCCATTTTGAAACAAAATTACTTTGTCATGGAAAAAGACAACTGAGAAATCTCAGAGTTATATTAGATCTGTCATGACACTCTCAAGTAGCATAAATTATTTCTGACTTTTTCTTTAACAAAACAGATAAAAAAACCAGCACATTTTTACATAATAGTGACAGAAGGTTAAGCATGAAATAATTGCTGTGAAGCAGCATGTATTGTTGCATGATAATTCTGGTAAATAAGTAGCAGCTTTATAAGAAAAAGAAATATTAAAAGGGTGATCTATATTTAAGTTCTACCCCCCTCTTTTTTTCAAAAGTGCACAATTAAGTCCTGGCAGCATTATAAAAACATTTCCTTATAAAATTAATAATCAATTCAGATTCACTGGAAGATAACGTTAAAAAATTAGAGTGACAATTATAGCTCACACATTTCCTTTAAGCACATTTTCTTAGATAATCAGTGACTTGCCAAGGGGATAACAGCAAAACTGGACTTTTTATAGCTAAATTTGATTTTTTCACTGTAGAGATTTCCAAGGCCTTCAAGCAAAACTTTCAGATAAAATCTCTTTCTTTCTTCTAGTCTATTTACTAGTCATCACCTGCAGCCCATAGGTTTCTCCCACCCCCATTATTCAAGCAGGCTGAGTGTTGTTATTTTCTTGTCAGAATCACAAAGATACCATTAGCCTTCTCCAACTTATCCTATTTCAAGATATCCCCATCCGGTTCTTTTCTTACCACCATTAGTCACTGGTAGGAAGAGAAGGAGAGTAATGGGAAGAGATCATGATTAAAATAATTCAATTCTTCTGATTGCTGCTAATAAATCTGAATATTTAACAATTCAATTTTCGGTGTCTCTACCTTAGACCAGTGAGTCTCCTTCCCTCCAGCTGGAAGAGGGAATAAATGAATTTATGTGCAAGGTCTCATTCCATATCAAATAATATCAATCCAATTGATGCAACCTATAACTAATGATACTAATAAAATGAGTTATGAACATTGTATGTTCATGTCAATGAAATTTCTTCTTTGGGATGCCAGCACTAGGTTTCATCCCAGCTGGACAAGCTATAATTCGTCTTTTAAAACATCTGGATGATCAAACCTGAAATTAAATAGCTGGATTGAAGGTCCTGGAGTGAGACAAGGGGCTTAAGCAGTCTATAAATGAAAACCAGAATAAGCTTTAACAACCAACATTCAGTAAAAAGGTATGTTAAACACCACTAAGCTAACTAAAATGCAGTACTTCTACAGCTCAGGAATGGTGTTCAGGTTCTTGCAGAAATTGGTATGAAACTCACATTCTTCCCTTTTATCATAGCATCACAGCAGGCTAAGTGAGGAGAGCTTGTGTCCTTGGAAAAAGTCCGGCCAGACAACAAGGTGCTTCTTTCAATGCCATTCCTACATTTTATACCAGTATAGTTCCCTTGGTCTCAATGCAGTAACAAAGGCTTTGTCTTCAAAAAGGGAAATTAAACTTCCCATTTGTAAATGTGATGATCTTCATGTTTGCATAATGTTATTTAAAATTAGCCTGAAGTAATGATGACCATGCATTAAGTTGTGTTCCCAATAGTAATTTCAAATATATAATTTCACCATTTCTGATTAGTTTGAAATCTTTGCACTAATTTTCCAATAAATATTTTTTCCTTTCTGATAGGGTCACTATCAAGAAACAGCCACAAAATTATGAACACTTAAAACTGCAGTGCACAATTTCACTGAGATCTGGTGGTGCAGCACAGGAGAGCAGGACTAAAAAGCCCAAATGTTTTCCCTGTGCTAAGTGTCAGAGAGGCAGGCACACAACAGCGACACTGGGGGTTTATTTCAGATGAGTAAGCAGCAAGAGTTGCAAATTTCCTCTCCCCTCAATGTGGTACCAGAACTCATTATCTCCTGGGCTGTCCCTGCAATGTGGGCTGTGCTCACAGATGTGGCAGCTCTACGTACACAATGTAAGGTTTAAAATGGATGAGATTTTCAGGAACATAAAGTTCTTGGAAAAATAGGGCATGATCTTTGCAGTCGTGGGGAAACATAGTCAGAACCTTGAAATAGCATGCTAATTGCCCTGAGTAAAGTAATTTGTTTTATCTGTCTGCCACTTGGTTTCCTGCAAAGCACAAAAAAACTATTAGGGGATTTTACAGAAACTAATTACTACTATTTTATCACCAAAGCTGCTGAAGTATAATCCTCTCACTTTCATTCTGTGTTTCTCTCACAAACTATGCCTCCCCTTCCTTCAACCTGAATTTAAAATCTTGTGGAAAGTCAAGAAGTACTTTAATCATCCAGTGCTGTAATAGACCCTGCTGATACTCAGCCTCACACTATAATAATATGGAGCGATAGCACAGTACACCAATGTAAACTCTCATAAGCTGCATACACCACTGTTTATTTGATCATAGGAAACCTGCACCCCACAAAGTCTGAGATGTGCTGTAAGGACACCACCTGCCTCCCCACAGAAACGTTCCTGAATAACAAGCTGAGCACAGGGTTATTTGTTTCCCTTTTTCAGCACACACACAGGAACTAATAAGAATATGTTTAAAATACTGATGATTTGGTGACTAAATAGTGACAGTTTATCCTGGTATTAATGCAATATCTTGGCTTATAATCATGGTTTTTTTAGAAGCCCTTAAATATCTCATTTTGATCATTAGCATGAAATCCTGCTGTTGTTGAGATTCCTCATTAGAATGGTTGGCAACCTGTCTTTAATCGAAATTATTATTCTTTTGAAATGAATGACAGTGCCTGAATATGTTCTGTCACATCTTGATAGTTAATTAAATTGATTTTATTGGAATAGTCAACCACACAAAATGCAATGTATTAAAGAATGTGGCTGACGAAACAATAAATTGATCATCATACTATCATTGAGATGAAGTACAGACACTATCAGCATTTCTCACCCAATATAACCAGCAAGAGTCCAACAAGTGACAATGTACTAAGGAATTACAATGCACTTTTTAAAAATTGCCCTTTTACAAGGCTAATTTTTCTGTACAGAAAAGTAAATGAAGACTGATAGTTACAAGGCACAGCAGTAAGAGGATCTTGAAGTAGGAGATGAGGTGATGTCATAGTTTGACAGCCAAGGGCCAGTTCACCCATCAAATATATTTTTCTCAATTTCTGCTGTGAGATAGGACCAAAAAAGGAGCACAACCACCCAAACTTAAAGTATAGAGAAGAAACTTCATTAACTAACACTAAAAAGTAAGAAAAAAAAACAGAAACCAGAAGGAAACTTTCAAAACATCGATCCTCCCACCACCGTTTACTCTCCCACTGACCACATGAAAAGACAAAACCTAGGAATTTCATTTCCCCAACCCATCAGGAAGAGCAGGAGTCCCTCCTGCTTTGCCATAGATCCCCCACAAGAGTACCAGTCCTCTTGTGGCCACACGGTTCACAAATGGCTCGCCCGCGTCTTGCCATTGTGCAACATCGCCCCCCCATGGGACAGTCCTCTCACAACTGCCCGTGGGCTGTATCAGCTTTTAGGGTGCAGTTTAAGAATGTCTTTTTCCTAGTCCAAAACAAAAACTCTCCTCATCAGCTCCATCTTCATCCCAAGGAATCTCTCATCCTTGGGGCCGGGGATATCATTAGATCAGTGCTTCAGCACTCCCCATCTCTGGCTGTCCCTGGGGCTGGGGACATCAACAATCAGTGCTCCAACACTCTCCATTTCTGGCTGTCCCTGGGGCCAGGGATGTCAACGTTCAGTGCTATATCAGCACTCCCCATCTCTGGCTGTCCCTGGGACCAGGGACATCAAAATTAGCTTCATTAGCACCCCCCAAAGACTAGGACATACCCCTAAAAAGCATGGTACATGTTATAGAAACATCCAGTCCATTCCCTATGGCTTTGCAAGAGAAGATCATGCCCACTCCTCATTCTTCCTTCCCACTTTGGATTCTTTCCTGTCTTTTCCTTGACATCAGGTCTCAGGATTTGCCTCATCTCCTTCGAGCTGCTCCCCTTTCAGCTGAGTAGGATGCATGCCTTAAAAAGGTCCATCTGGGCAAGAAACACTTAAAACTGCATTTTCTGGGACTTCTGCCAGTAACTCCTTCTAATTATCAGTTCTTCTGATAACATGTCTTTGAGACACAGCTTGAAGAAACGGGAGATTCTCCACGCCGGGGAGGGAGGAATTCTGCCAGGCTGGGGCCAGTCCGTCCCTCCATACCCCCCCTCCCTGCCAGGACAGTTCCCTCCGGGAGGGCTCTCTCTCTCTCTTCGTCCCAGCCCAGCCTCCCCCTCCCATAGGCCTCCATGGCCGTGGGCAGGGGGGAAGCCGGTCCAAGGGCACAGCCCACCTGTACCTCTTCAAGGCCGGAAGGAAAGTGAGCAATTCCCTGGCAGTCCTGTGCCAAATGTATATCCTACTGAGATGAATTTCACTTTTGATTGGCTCATTTCCCTGTCTGTCTTTAAACCTGGCCCACAATTGGTGTTGCACTGGGCTCATGGGAAATCCACAGGCACACTTCACTTACAGGTGTGGCTATTTCCTGCCCGACAAAATGTCAATCAATCTCAAACCAGCACAGGTGAAGAGGTTTTTTTTTCTCGAAAAGAAGTAGGAAGAAAATACTGATTTTTGCCATTGAATTGTAAGGTCAGAGCTGCTGTTAAAAGGAAGTCTCTCACTCCTACAAATGTTTTATCAACCCAAATGTATGTGCCTTCAGGTACCCAACAACAATCACTTTTTAAATCATACATATATGCTGCATATCACATTTTCTTTTTTCCCATTTCTAGTGTGTTTTCTACTCAGTATGGTAGGATTTTTAGTTCTTGCATCCATATAGACATTGGATCCAGTCCTCTGATGTTCTTGCTGGTTGACTTTGAAGGCAATGTTATTAAAGCCCTGTTATTCAGATCTTCAACTGAATCCAGCCTTCAGTGTGTTAAGCATTAAAGCCCTTATTTTTGTGACATTCTGAGTCCAATTATTGTAGGTGGGTGGATACTTGACAGAGCCAGCCAATGAAGCAAAAATATTCCATGAATAATCATTCGCATGTATGAACAAATGCACTTTCACTGTGTTGCCAGTTATCCATCTCCTTCCCCAAAAGCATACACACCTCAGGAGACTAAAACAGACTCAGTCAGATCCCCTACACATCAGTGACAAAGGTCAAAACCACTTTTACAGAAGGAGCCTGAAAGCTCCCAAGGAGCATTTTAAGCTCTCAAGATACAGCCCATGGACACTCTCATGGGGTAATATTTTCAAAAAGCCTCAAAGCAGATTTTTAAAAGTAAACTTTCAGATGCACACATCTAGAAGAATTAAATCCTGCAGCATACCTTTTCACAGTGTTTGTTGCAAAAGGCAATGAGAAACCATCTGCATATTTAAGCATCTAAATCCTATCTTAAAATCCACCTTTAAGTAGTTTAACTGCAGGTCCTCCTGTCCAAGTCTGTAGGATTTAAAGCTTATTACCTCTGAGTATACTGATATTATATCATACAGACTTAATGAGATACACGCTACTGAATCAGTTCTGTGGGTTTCAGTTATTTTAAAGATGATCTGTATAATTTAAAAAAACAAACATTATCACTTATCTTTAACCGCAGGGAAAACAATGTCATAACAGTGAAGAAACTGGATCCTGCAACTAGACATTGTATGTCACCTTTTGGATGATACATAGTTCATATAGTGTTAGAATCAAAAGGGGGAAAGTTCTATTTCCACAGCTTGAAGGAACATCACTGGTAAGGAGCCAGACTGCTTTTGCAGTTCCCCTGCCAAGCCTCTACAGGGTTCTGCCCAAATTACTGGATTGGTAGGAAGCACTGGTGGGCTGATAGGAAAAGAAAGAGAACTGCTTCTGCAATATTGCTGAACTATATTTCTTCAGGCCTTTAAGCTGATCTGCTATTCCTGAGTTTCAAAATGTCATCTGACAAGACAGCAACTATCGGAGAGAAACAAATGCACATTCCTTGTCTGAAATTGGCAAAGAAGTTGTCACAGGATTTGGATCTGATTTGCTGCCCTTAACTGTTCCTACAATGGAGCCCATACAACCTGCTCAACTTTATATAAAATGCAGTAATTCTTTAAAATGCCACACATTAGACGTGCTGTCATTTGTCACAGCTAAACACCACCACATCTGATTGTGCAAAATAACAACTGGATGGCTTCTCTGACTATTCACTTGGAAAGAAAGCAGGGAGGGAAAGGGGGACGAAATGCAAAATTATGTTGAAATTGTGTAAAGGTTAAAGTTGCTTCTTAAAAGGAAAATTTATATTTCCCTCCTCCTGTGTCAAACATGCGCTCTATATTGCTATTGCTAGACAGACCCATGTTGGTTTGCTCATCTGTCTCTGCCACTTGGGCACATTACACTAACCACAAAACAAGATGTAGGAAGGTGCTCTGGGCATGGACAGAAACAAAAGCCTCCCGTAAATTCACAACAGCTCTCCTACATACAACTTGATTTACAAATCATGCTTTAAAGAAGGGGAAAAGGCTCTGTATGTTAGAAAATGAGGTTGCTGAATATCAGTGTGCAGGCAGGTGGAATGAGATAATATACTGTGCAATATGCATTTTTCTCACTGTGAATTAATGCTGAAACATAGTACTGTATACATACAAGAAAATCAAATCACTAATAATTGCAGCATATGCCCCAAGTGAGTGATTTTATGCAGGGCTAGTGGACACAAAGACAATTGCTGGGAAATCTGGAAAATCTGACTCAACACTTACAAAGTCGTTGGTAAAGGCCAGAAACCACCAGTCAAGAAACAAAAGTTCTGGGTCCTGCCGCAGCCTGGAGCACGGCCACTGTACATCACAACAACCCCTCAGCACAGTCCCACTGGGCAGTGCTGACACATGCATGACGGTAAAGCGATCAAATTTGTTTGTCTAAATTATGATTTAATGCTCTATTTAGCTGGACACAAACAGCACTATATTCTTTGGTAATATGAACATAACCACACATGAAAACATCATCATTTTTATTGTCTTTTTCTTTGGAAAAGTGTCATCACCATACCTGGGATCAAAAGCTTTTTATGACCACTGTTTCTAGCTGACATTAAGATGTCTCAGGAAGCTCCTGATGAGCCATGAAATATTATCACAAGATGGAAATCATATTAATGGAACTGCTTAGGTTTGTGGTGAAAAATTAGATAACCTAATTTGTAGTTCAATTTCCAAGGCACCTATTTGTTAGCTTAGTAATTTACCACCATCTTTCATCATTTAAGTCCTTTTCCTCTCTGAAGATTTAATTAGTTTCCTTCTCTGTCTCACACACAATTTTCTTGAACTGTTTCAGGCAGCCCCAACAACCCCCAAGAAATATCCCCATGAGCACAGAGGAGAAATCAATAACTTCCATGCCTGTTCAGTAAAAGAACACAGCATTTTCTGATAGCTGCAAACAAGATGGGATCTAGGCCACAAATGTTTCCCAGTCAAGCATGACAACAACACTGGTACCCTGCTGGTAAGTAACCATGCACACCTGAGGCTGACCAGTGGCAGAGTTCATCCAGGTTCAGGCCTTTTGAAAACGATTTGCCCTGAAGAAATCCCATAAATAATCTAATGTGAAACAAAACCATGCATTTCATCTCTCATAATAAGCACACAGCATGATGTGTGAGAACAGCTATCAAACTGTTTCTAAGATGAGAGCTCAGTTCAATAAATTGCCTCACATTCGTCTGTGCTTCCTTCTTCTATTATACATTATCAAGTTTCACTAAACTGCCTTATGAATATGTCTGTAAATTAACCTCAAGTCTACTCCTACTCTCTTTCACAGAGGTCGGTGTAAACCTGTCATTAAACTCAGCAGGGATAGGTTCAGGTCCAGAATGAGTAACCTTTCCTTACTTTCCTTGTTTGCTATCTTTATTTCACCTTGGTCTAACCTTAATTACACAGTAACTTAATATTATCCTTCCTATTCACACAACCAAGTAATTGCCCTCTTTCTGTCATCTCTGCTATTTTTAACACACCCTTTGTTGTTTTTTGAATACTAATACAAACATTGATACCAATCAAAGAGTATGCAAACAGGTATTGGGCTTGCACTTAACATTACTAGAGGAGGACAATAACTGGGACTGGGGGACGAAGTGTCAGTCCCTATACTGTTACAAGCACACCAGCCCTGGTGTGAAGAATGCTACCATTTCTGCCCAAAGGAATCTTCTTTCAAGATTACCATTAATTCAGTCTCAAGCATCTCATATCATTTCCTTTCTGTGTGATCTAAGGAAGTTACTGTTTTCTCAAGTATTTAAGACATTACAGACTGTGAAATGTGGAAGTGTTTCTTTTGACTTCAGAGCAAGAATCATTTATGTCCCACTTATATCTTTCATTTCCACTGGAGGAAAATGTTGGTAAAAAAATAAATGAAGAGTAAAATTGAGTTTGTTTACTCAATTTACTCCCAGCTGTGGAGTAGCTCTGGGTTATGGCCTCTTCCGTTAGTCCTACTTTACATTATCCACAGCACTGATGCCTTAGAAGGGCTACCTAGAACAGAGGCTAGACAGAGCTAGAGAATAAAGTAGATACTTATTAAAGGCCTTCAACAGATACACTCTGGGCAGTGCAGGAGCCTCACAGAGGCTACACCCAAGATGGACAATGGTCACAAGTTTTTCAGACAGATATAAGTTTGGTATCTGTGCATATCAGGGGTTAATTGTCCAATTACAGCTTCAGGTAAGGAAGTCATATTCCCCCAGTTTGCTCTTCATCCAGATACACTTTTGTTTATACTTTTCAGGGCCTGAGGTCAAGGATGTCCTTGATTCTCATGCTTAGAAGGATTTTTTAGTCAGATCAAACTGTGAAGAGAGTTTACTAACACTCTATAAGGAGTTCAGAGTTACACGCTAATGCAGTACAGGATCTGGAAAATATAAAAGCAAAAAACTTAAATGCATCAGCACTCATTAAACATACCAATGGTTTTTCATGTTGCTTCTTTTGGATCTAATCCTCAGGCACTTAACTATACCTTGGCAGGTAGACAAAACTTAGAAACTTATATTAATTGCCTATATTACTTTAGGAGAGATATATCAGGTCTGTTCAATAGTCCTCCAAACTCATTATCTGAGGTTTGCTAGAGTGCCATGCTTAATCAGAACAACATGTGGAACTTTGTTTTCATCGTGCTCTTACTCAACATTCAGTGGATTTTGGACTGTTTCTCCAAGCTGGGCATGTAAAAGACAGTTGCTTTGGCACAGACCACTAAGCACTAGTGTGCTTAACCCTTTCATCTTGGACAGTTTTTTTCATGTGCTAGGAAGAACCTACAGAAGGATGAAGCTTGAATTCAGTGCAGCTTGGGACAAGCACGTCCTGAGTTGCAGGTGCAGCTGTGGGAGCTTGTCCAGACTATACAAGCTGGTGAGTGTCAACTTACTGAGATGCATGCTGCCTTCCTAAGCCTGCCCTGTTAGCCTCTGAGTCTTGCTACAAATTAAATAAAAGTGAATGGCACCTAACAACAAACTGCCACATGGAATCAAGCTATGGTCATTATGGCAGGTATCATGCCTGATGTAGAGCAAATGATTTCGGTAAAGGCCGTAAAACCTTCTCCCCTGAGAATGTTCAGGCACTGTAGTGCCATCAACACAATTTATGGGCTGTATTAGCACTCTGCTCATGAGCCTTACTCTCCCCAGAAACTTTTGGAATTGGGAAGGTGGAAAGATGCTCATAAAACAGCAATATATTTGACACGCTGTTCAGTAGGATCAGAAAGCAATCTGCAGAGGTCTGACTTCTGACAAGGAATGCTGTTTAAAAAATCACAGTAACTGTCAAACTTATTCCTTCTACCATCCAGGATACAAGGCCAATTTACAAAAAGACCTTGAACAGTCATCAATCACCCAACACATCTGACAGTCACATCAAATGTATAGCCTGTGCAAGCATTTTGTGTGCTCAGAGGCAGCTTGATGGTTCAAGCTTCAGTAACGCAGCAATAGTCAAAAACGCCACCAGCCTGTGCAAGAGAGGTGGAGGTTTCTCCTACACGTCGAGTAGCAGCTTGACTTTCTGGTTTTTCATTTTGCTCCCTACCAGGCTTCTAATCTACATCAGGACTCAGTTGTGACTTTGCCTCAAGTCGTAATGTAGGTATTTGTCACGTGTCCATGTAAAAGACAGTGTTCTAGAAAGGCTTTTCTCCCCATTGTATTGCATGTGATTTTGGAGAGTCCTGGGGGAGTCTTCAGCTGTTTCTGGTGCTCCCTGCAAGGATGTGCCACAAGCATCACATTCCTTCCTCTGCCAACACGGAGGCTGAGCTGTGAGACCAATTTGAGCTGGACGAATATAAAATTCTTTCATGGCATGTACCTCAAATTGGAGATTTAATGACACAACTCACATTTGTTAATCCTCAAAATGGCTTGCTGCTTCTCATTTTCTTTTCATTTTTCTTTTTATTTCAAACTGTAAAAACAAATTTTGCCTAAGAAAATTTGCATTAATTATGTAAGACATTTTACGGAAAGGGGAGGTGTCCCGGGAATAAAGCCATTCCTGTATCTGAGATCATTTCACTTCAGCTAGACAACTCACATTAATCCCTCCCCAACTCTTCTCCTTTCTTTTTTTATTGTTTTACTGCTTTTCTTTGAAATATTACTACCATTACTCATGCAACCTCAAAATAATTTCTTGGGTGCAACTGCTCTTATTCTTTTCCTCTCCCTGTGACCCCTTCTCCCATATATCCAGGACACGACAAAAGCTTCCTGAAGTGCACAAGCAGAGAATGCCACAGATCTGCTGAGGTGTTCCTGAATGCAACTCACAACATGTATAAAGCCTGTTAATAAGTTCTCTTTAAACAGCTTTTGCAATTATCCTTATATGCAAGACAGAAGGAAATGTAAGATCATACACTGGACCCAGAAAAATCAATGTCAGTGACTTGCAGATTTTGGAAAAAGTCCATTTCTCCTTCCCTTTTTTATTAACATTCCCTCCGAGACATTTGTACAAAGCTCATTCTTTTTAACTGTCTCCTCGCAGTCTTGGAAACACTTTGTCTCAGTCCTCTCACAGTTCCTGATGTATGAGCGTCTGACAGGGTTCTCAACACACCTGCTCCAGCAAAGGAAAGCTATTTCTTCACAGGGTGAGATTTGTTCTTAGCTATTTCAGGTTAGAGCCTCCGCTAAGCTTGTATAACACTTGGAAATAAAGCAATTTTTTAAAAGGAGGGGAAAAAAAAGAAAACTTCCACACTTTGAGAAGTATACCTTCATCTCATTCTAGGTCAGTTCTCTGACCTGGACAAACATCTCCACCTTTTGCTGCTTCTTTGCCTTAGCAATGGGATGCTTAATATATTACAGCATTCTTTTTCATCCTCCCCTTACTTGCAAAACATTGTCCTTTGTCTGAAAGGTCACCAGCATTTACTCGCAGTTATCTCTGAGCAATAGTAAAGCCAAGGCAATATTTTTCTTATACCTGTGGTGCAAAATTCTAGTTCTAGGATGCAATGCCTAAAACCAATGTGACTTCAATATGCTGTACTCTTATGATATTTTCTGGTATTACTGTGTGGTACGAATGTGTAACCTCCCCTGGATGGAAAGAGATATGCCTAAATATGTGTGCACATGTACTTGCTTTTAAATAAACTCATTGTGTTTTTCTTCCTTTCTAAAATACAACACGCTTCAGGTCCACTTTGCTCTTGCCAGAGATGAAGTAAGCACAATTCAATCCATTTTTCACAAACAGAAATGTCAAGGTCTGCTTTCTGGCACACAGTTACCACAGTAGCTACCACAGGCATTGCTGCAGAAAAGGCACAAGGCTTGACCTGTGACACAGGCTGTTGGAAAGGGCAGGAGTAGCAGCTTTCCAACTCAAATCATTTCTGCTGAAAGGCCAGTTGTACTCATTACGATGAATAAACCTCCCAAGGAAAGGAATTTAAAAAACTGTATATCTGCCTGATTTCTATAGAGTCTGGCCAGCTTTATTCCAGTACACTAGTTTTACTCTGGCACAAGCCAATGCTCTGTTATTGCATGCATATCTGCTACCGACACATTGAAGGATGTGGAGGCCAAGTGTCAATCTCATGTGAAGATGCTTAGCTATGATTTTCTTGTCGCTAATATATGATTATATTATCATGTGAAATCTCACTGTATCTGAAGAAAACAACTCCAAAATTGTCATTTCATCAGTTCACTTGACAGGGACAAAGACAGGGAAGGAACCAGGTGCATCACTGTGTTGTGGCTTCTACAATCATTGCACAGCATGCTTAATTCAGATAGATCTGTACAGCTTTTTAGCCTGGAACATCTATAGGACCTTCTTCATGTTTTTCATACACTTCTTCCAATTTTCAGAAAAACCTAAATTGTTCCTGAGGTACTAAAATTTGTATCCAGAGAAGATTATTTGTAATAGCCACAGGTACTTAGGTATTAGCAAAGTAGAAACACTCTTGGGTTTATCTGAATCCTGCATATTTCCTATCCTACCTTATTGGGATCACATGGGACACTCATTTTAAGGTGTCTGGGCATGACATTTGCACTCCACAGAGATCCATCAATGGTAAATTTATCATTAGCCTGGTATCAGTTTTCAGTTTGTAAGAAAAGATATATGAACACTGCTACTTTTTCTAAGGAATGCTATAAAGAAAATGGTAATTTTTACACATGTGAGGCCATGCTCTCTGCAAATACAGCATTTATCAAATACTAACAGCCACCAGCCTCTATTTTACCAGGAAGATGAATATGTTTAGAACACTAGGAATTTCAAGGTAGCTTTATAGGTTAGTATTTTGCAAAATTAACTTCTAAGACTTCTGCACAGTTCTGTGGTTTATGGACAGTTCAGGAAATTAAAGGCTAAAAGGTTGTCAAGAAAGAATGAATTGCACAACACTTTCAGATATCAGAATGAAATTTCCATTCCCTATCTGGGTACCTGCCCAATTTCTACATCTGCATAGCAGAGACTACTAGGAAGCATTTCAGGCAGCTTAAAAGTGAATTTTCAGCCTCCCTTGAATTCAAAGAGGTAATTATTCATAACATTAGAGCTGCTTTTAGAAGGACACACTCCTCAATCTTCATGAGTTATGCCCAAGATTATTAACAGGCTTGAGTTTCACAAAAGGTTCTTCCTACTCTGCCTTTCAGAGGACAATTTTCTGTGAGGTAAGGCCAAATTCCTCAGACTACACAGGAGAGTTTACAATAAGAAACAATAACTCTACAACAACACCAGTGGAAACACTTAAAACTACATATCCCTTTAGAAAAGAAATAGCTCTCTGGAAGCATGGAAATGTAAAGGTCTGAAGATCTGGTGCAATTTGCAAATGCAAATCAAGCTGGCGACAGAGAAGCCAGCTTTATGAATAAATACCTTTAGTTGTAATGCCTCTTCTTCGGTACTCAATAAGCCAAGTCATCTTTCTAGTAAAGTGAGTTCTATGTTTTTTGATCTAAAAATATCTGAAGTTTCAGAAATAGGGTGAAGATTTTTTTCAAGATAGAAATCATGTTTTCTGTCTAGCATAAAAATATTAAATATCTTTCATGAAAAACAGCTCTTGGAAGGAAAAATATCTTCATTCGCCCTCATTTCTTTTCCTTTCCCATCACTCTACAGGGGAAGGTTAATGCTTTATCATGTTGCCAGGTAAACAGGTGTTTGCCCAGGTAGTCAGAAAGAATTAATGGCATTGTGGAGCTATCTGCAAAATCTAAAGAGTTTACACAATGTTTTGCACATTTATATTGACTAGAAACAGCAGTAACTGATGCCAGTGAAGTGGTTTCAGTAGAACACGACACACAAGTTTCTCCTTTGTGATTCTGACTACAGCACTGCAAGCAGTATTATACTGGCTCCGGTCCATCTCATTTCATTTTGTCTGCAAGTGCATCAAAATGTAACCACCTAGTCTAAGGGAATAGAAGGAGAAGAAAATATTTCAGCCTGTTGGAAATAAGTAGCTAATTTTCTTATTCTGTGGAGTGAATTCCAATGAGACCTCCAGAGGCAAGGCTGTTAGATATCAATGTCAGATTTCTTCCTCACTCCTCCAGCACAGGGAACTAAAGTGCTGGATACCTGCTGGAAATCCAGCCCTCCTCCAGTCAAGGAGACCTGTGGAGCAGTGCTGTAAGGCAGGTTGACAGCTCCCCCAGAGCCACTGAGCACACCTCTGCACAGCTCAGACAAGAGGAGTGCTGCCTGGTGCTCGGGCCTTTCTCCAGGCTGCAAAGGTTTGATGCTGTTTCTACTCTCTGAGAAAGTTGCAATTAGACAAACTAGAAAAGAGTCTGAAGAAGCAACAGGCACAGCCAACATAGTTTCTCCAATGAATGATGTAAGCAGCTTTGGAGAGAGAAGCAGTTTGAATCATTCTGAAATCCCGTTGCTCCCAAGTCCTTGCAGTGGGTGCACTCATGTCCTGGTTGCATTAAGTCTGGTGGCACTGATGTCTTGGATTTGTGTGCCCTGTCCATGTACTCACAGCTATTTCAGAGAGAGATGGGTAATTTTTCCCTGATATGATGAGAGCACTGGATGAAGATTTTTGCCCTCATCTGCAAGATGAGGAAACTCCACTTGCTAACATCACTCAATACTTCAACAAGGCAGCTCCTGTCACTGAAGGAGCCTGGGGCTTTGCTCTTGGCTTTTTCCTGAAGCGTAGCTTGGTTACGGATTTTTGTGTTTTAGGCTAGCACAAAGCTTGTAAAAATTAAAGCTTGTAAAAATTTGGGGAAACATTTTGCAGCCTTTTGTGAATTGAACAGACATTTTAAAATTGGATATTTGTCCATGATTCTCTACAATTTCCTGGGACTGAGTTGAAGAATTAGGAGGCCTCATACATTTTGTTTGTGCTTTCTGCTGCAGACTGCACCTCAGATCTCCCATAGAGCATCCCAGAGCCTGAAGAGCAAGGCTATCCTCATGCTTCCTAAGGCTTAAAGCAACCACTGCAGACTGCACCTCAACTACTTCAACCCTCCCAAAAAAATTGTGCAGGCCATGACATACTGAGGCCTTGGATAGCATGCTTTCTAAATGATTCTGTAACACTTGGCCTTCTCCGCCTTTCTGTCCATACCTCTCAAGAGCTGCTGCAGACCAACTTCTCAATACTGACTGAAATAACCAGTGTAACGACCATTTCTGTGCCATTCAGACACCTGGAACAGTGACAGCCAAGATTCTTCAAGGTCTTTGAGTGATGAGCATAATAGTTTGAAGGATTCTAAGTAGGAGGAAAAAAGAATATTTCAGCCACAGCTGAATAATATGAAGGAAATAGAAGGTTTCAATCCTGGTCTGTCTACAGGAAGGGGAAAAAAATCTAAGAAAGAAAGCAACAGATGTAGTATTGGATAATAATGATTCAGAATTATTTAATGCATTGTTTTGACAGACTTCACATCATAAAAGTAAAATCAGACCTTCTTAATAATAAAATATAGATAGAGACAGAAACACAGCAGAGCAACAAAGAACATAATGGAAGATATTTGAAGCTATTTTGACATTTTTTTTCTCTTTAAACAATAGAATTTACGTAAATTTGTAAACTAGTCTGAATATATTCATGAGATGTGGAAAAATAACAAGTAATACTTTTGAAATAAAGGCTAAACTAACTGTTTCAGCCATTTCACACCTGCACCTATAGAAAACAGGGACCTGAAAATTACTGTATAGCAAATATTGACTAATGGCTATCATGTGATCTCCAGCATCATTGGACAGCATCCTTTTGAATTCTGCAGGATGAAGTTATACTTGACTAACTGGAATGCTGGTCTTCTGCTTTTCCTAGAAAATATATTTGTATTTAAAGATGTCTGCCATGAAAAGACTTGGAACTTGAAGCACAGCTTTCTGAACAGAAGACTAAATGTAACAATACCCTCAAATTCAAGGTGACTTTAGCCAGCCAAGATTCACATCTCTGTGAATCATTATGAAATTGTGAAGCATCACGAATACCTCCTGTTTAACATCTAAGTTGAGAAGATATCCCAACACACAGGTCTATAAACTATCCATCTTGCAGATCTGCAGGACTTATCAGACTGTCCACTGAATCCCCAGCTGACTTCTTCTCATGTCAGCCATCTGCTCATCCCCTGCATAGAGAGCCCTAAAGCCACCCACCTCACAGTGGCTATTCCCAGGCAATGGCTGGAGAATCTACAGTGCTGGGGAAAATGGAGCAATCAGGGTCTCTTACCAGTATAAAAGTACTTATAAAAGTATATTTAATTCACCCTCAAGTTTGTCCATGTGTAGAAAAGGGCAAGAGAGTCCATTTGGCAGTCTGTATGCCAGGAGTGGGTAACATTAAGATAGTAGTTAAGAAAGACACCAATGAAAAAAAATTATAATATGGTTAATAGGGTTATTAGTGGGCAACAATAAGAATTTGGCCATATAAGGGTTAAGAAGGCATGGATGAGAACCTGAACTACAGAATCAGGAGGAGAAATGGGCAGAATAGACAGAGAACAGGCAGGCAGAAATGCACAATGGTGAGGACAAAGGCAAGTCTGGATAGACGCTACCATATTCTCATCAAATTCATACAAGAGCAAGGGTGACTTCAGAGGAGCTGTGGTTGCGTGTCTGAGAAGGCAGTAAAACGCACAACATCCGCATGTCTATGCTTCAGCTTTTACAATTGTATTTACAATTATATTCAACCCCCAACAAGCAGCATCCCCTCAAACTGATGACACACATTTTTATTCTTGGAGACAGCCTGGGCCCTGGGAATTGCACTGATATTAACACCATGCCTGCAATTTGCATGAACATCACATATAGCGCACTAACAGCAGTTTTCCCCAGCAGATCTGCCCTCTAACTTAAGCCATTTTACTGCTTGCAGAACCAAGATAGAAGTGTGGATGTTTTTGGATAGCATATGAAACAGTTTAGCAAGTTGTCAGTCAGTTCACAGATTCAAAGTGGCTAGAGTGACTGTGTTACATAGCTCAAAGGGATAAAACTGGAGATCTGGAAGGGACAGTGAAAGTAAAATCTGGGTATCAATGGAGGTGACTGACCTAACAGTGAACAGGATTTAAGTCAATCAGAGTTAAAAATGCAAAGCAAAGCTCTCTGATATGGAAAGGTTAGCAAATGGAACAAAATCAAGTATAGGTTCTGCAGGGATGCCTACTGAAGCAGTTTCTGTGTCTGCACTTCTGGGTTAAGGCAGCCCACTGTAAGCAGCCAGAGAGCACCGAGAAGTGATGTACTGGCAAGGCTTGTGTCTCTTCCCATCATTTTCAGGCTTTCCTGTATCTCAGAAGAGGGCACTGTGGGATGGAGAGCTACTAAACACAAGAAAATTCAGCGAGTTCTCAACAGGAATTGCTATCACCATATAATTTGCAATTAATTACTTCTTTTGTTTTTATCCAAAGAACCGTGTGTGATCTATTTGCTCAAATGCATGAGCATTCAAATGCAGAGCTTGCTCATTCTCTTATGTTGGAGGAAGTTCTCTACCCTTTTGACATATCATCATCCCCTGTCACAGAGAAGTCTTCAATTGCTGAGGGCTTTTATTCACAAAGGGATTACATTTCCTTTTTGGTTTTTTCGCACTTTATCCCTTATTAACAACATACAACAAAAATGGTCTTTATCCTTGCTGAGATATAACGTCTCTTTGGCAATTAAGGTGAAAGCAGTTGAAGTCTCAAAACAGATGAATACCAGATATAGTTCATGGACAATTAAACCCAAATTATACGAATTCTACATATTCAGAGACAACACAAATATTGTACCTGCTTCCCTATTGCCTTGTTCTTTATGTAACTATACCTGAAATGATACTGCATGAATCTAAACTGCATTATGAGTTGCACAGGCCTGGTTTCGTGTATGTATGTGTGTTTTACATTTCCTGTCCATAAGTGTAAATGAATTCATAAGAGAAAAAGGCAGTAGTAAATCAGTCACTGGGTTTTCCCTCTGCACTCTTTCTTTTATTGAATCAATAACAAAGCTGGTCAGCTCCTGATGAAGCAAATTGCCACTGCTGGCAAGCTGAAATTAAATATTTTGTAGAAACATGGTTCTTCTGTGAACATTTACTTAGATAGATCTTTACATAGATCATTTTTAAAGGGAACTTTTTGGGGTTTGTTTGAAAATCGATTTTTCATTTAATTTCATTTTTATCATAGTTGAAAGTTTTCTTACATCCTGTGGTACTGTAAACATTAATAACACAAACATTCACCTGAAACATATCAATCTAGAGGAAACAAATGTTATAGACTGTAGCATTTCACAGAAACTTAAAATTTGTCATCTTTATCCTATTTCAGAATGGAAGATGAATATCAATCACAAAATGGGAAGCAAGACATGCTGATTTAGAACTAGCCAGGTCTAAACAGTAATCCATCAGAACCTACTAGGATCCCTCTAAAACAGGAATTATTTGGGGTCTTCAACAGGTCTTCGACTATCACTGTTTTGTTTTAATATATTGCATTTTTTTGCTTTCTCTTATCTAGAGTTCATTTTCTACTCCCTTTCTGGCTTGCCAGCTTCTTATTCTTTTGTTATTATTATTATTTCTCTTTCCCTTCTAATATTTAACTACTGATAAACCCAGCTTGGATTTCTTTCATTTATTTTCTATCCATTGTGATCTGTCTCTCATCTTACTTCCACCTTGGTCCACCAAATGTGATTTTGTTTCTTTGAGCATTTAAGACATAGTTGTATCCTGCCCGCTTATCCTGTAGCTGCACTGTCATACAGAATCCTCTGGCTATAGCAGAGTGGTGGGACCTCTGCCCTTCCCAGGCTCCTCCTCCTCAGACCCCCCCTGCTCAGCCCAGCTCTGTCCTTGCCCAGGTTTGCTCCCAGGAAAGCCATGCAGGCACGATGGAGGTGCTGAGTACCCAGCTCCTTCCCTGCGTGTAACCAGGAAACTGCAGAACTGTTGTATGCAGACAGACAAAGCCAAAGGGGCAATTCCTGATGTTTCAGTTTCTGGACCAGAGGCCGCACCCAGGTGATGTGTGGCAGACAGAGGAGCTGTAGACACCACAAAAATGCAGCCATCAAGCCCAGTTGCCCTGAGGTTTTTGGCCATGCACTCATGCTCCTCTCTCCTTCCTCACCTCGGGGTCTGAGGTGGGTCTGACCCATGGGGCACCATGGGAGATACAGCCTCCTGAAACTGACAAAAGGTGCACCCAGTTTCTAGATCACAGCACAGTGCCTGCCTGTCTGGCACTGGCCAGAGAGATGGGTTCAGAGCTTGGAGAAGTGCAGTGATGTCTGTAAGGTGACCTCTGGGAGCAAGCAAGGACAGCAGAGAGCAAGAGCAGGGCCTGAATTGGGAGGAAGAGATCTCAGCTGCTTTGTAATGCTCAGCAAGAGCCATAGCTCATTTCAGAGCCTGCTGCCTCTTCACAGAAACATCCCCCAGGATGCATGTTAAAATTATGAACAAAAAAAAAATTCTTGAGTTTCACTAAATCCGAGGAGCTTGCATGATAGTGTAAGTGTGTAATGAATGCTGCAATTAAGGCTGAGGACTGCTGCTGCTTTGGATAATATATGGAAATTTTTTTCATGGAGCTGTTTTTTTTGGAAAAAAAATGGACGAAGTTTAATAACATCTCATATTACAGTTATAAACGGTTAAGAAAGAATTAATAACTTGCTAAGACATTTTGGAAGGGAATGTTTAAACCAATAGGACAATAGGGGTTAGATTTACATGATGTATGAATCTGAAACCTCAGGCCACCTTCTACATAAATTAACTTCCATTTAAATTTCTCAGGATGCCTGCATTCCTACTCACAGAATTCCCCCAGCAGAGGATTTCAGCCAGTAGGAATGCTGAGTGTCACGTACACCTTGACAGAAACAATCATCTCAGCAGAGCTCAGGTCTGCGTACGAGCAGCAGTGACATTCTGCCAGATTTCAGCAACAGCAGCAGCAGCAGCAGCTCACCTGGAAAATGCCCTCAAGCTCCTTCTAAGCCTCTTAAAGAGTAGAGCCTTTCCTCGTAATCCAGTCAGCACAGTACTTGTTTAGGAAGCAAGCAGACAGCTTGACCTCCTGCTCCTGTGGGAAGCAAAACTAACCCACAAATCCACCCCCAAGAGACCCTGGTGGAGGAAGAGCTGCCCTCTGCCTGAGAAAGAGAGCTCTGTGGAGTGCAGAGATGATCAGTCTTCTCCAGAGGACAGGGGCAGCTGGGAGAGGGCATTCAGCTCTAAAGCTTGGGTAAGTGAAGGCGGCAGCCGCAGGAGGCAGTGACAGAACTTCAGGAGCAACTATTTTTGCTAATTCAGTTCCAGCTAAATCCTGTGCTAGCTGTAGGAATCATCTCACTTAGCTCCAGGCACACAAACTGAGGCATCTCTTCAGCCAGTGAAGAGCACTGGATCTCCATCCCTTCTCAACCTACATCATCACTGTTCTCCAGCTTAAACCATCTATATTTACTGTGAAGTAGAATACAAGGCATGTTCTTGGCCTGATCTGCACTTGGTATTTACTCATTAGGCTCTTACACCAAGGAACATGAACCACAGGATTTGCAGGAAATGTCACTTTTCAGACTGCAGTGCTAGGTTACACTTTGCAGAAGTAAATCATTAGTAGCCTTCATCTAATTATCTACATCTTACTAAGCAATCTCCACATTAAATGCCTTTGATCAAATCTTCAGATGGTTTAATTAGCAGACTTCAGGAGCCCATGTCAGTTGTAAGATCTAAAATTCTGCCCTTTGATAATCATTAATAAGTACATCTTTCTGCCTTTTTCCATCTCACCAATATTACCCTTGACTGAAGAGAAGGAAATGCAGCTGAACCCTTCTAACCTACACGCAATAGTTAATCAGCAGTTTTTCAGTTGCATGTGTTTTGTCTCTGTTAGTTGGCTTTAAAAACAAATATTTATGTCAGGAATGGCACCAGTGGCATAGAAAATATGAGCTTTCACAATCATAATCCTGCACTCATAAGGCTGCCTCCTTCATCTCTGTACTCACAGTGTTTTGTCAGTTGGAAGAGTCCCAGGTCAGTATTTTGGATCTTATTTCCCATAATATGAGTTTTGTGTCTCTGTGTAAGAGCAGACAGAATGCCTCTGTATCAGGTGTCAGCACATAAACCTAAAGTTGTCCAAAACTGAGTTCTGTAGGAAGATAAACCTGTTTTACTTCTGTGGAAATCGTCACTCCTTCTAAGGCAATTATCTAACCTGTGTTTGCCAGTTAAACTCACAGAGGTTTAGTCTCTCTTCTTCCATAGGCTAATGAGAGAATTCAAGTTCCTGAGCTTGATCCCTTCAGGCCACATAAGCACAGGACCCTGGATCACCTGCCAGGGTGATATCACAGCCACATCGAGCTGCACTGTGGCCACAATGCTGGAAGCTGCGGAGCGAGTCAATGCCCCCTCATCATCCATGGCCTGGCTTTGCAGGGAGAAAGCTCAGGCAGGCAGCAGGGGAGCTGCCATCCTGTCCTGCAGATCCCAAGACCTTGACAACAGGGTGTTGAACCTCTAGAGAGAGTTTGCCTCACAGATTAATCTGAGATTAAACCCTAACTTAAATCCTTTGCATTGTGCAACACAAATGTTTGAGAACCCCACCCTCCTTCCTGCCTGTAGTTTCTTTCTTTCCTAACAATCCCTCAGGAATTGCACACTGTTACCAATATCTTTTTTTGTTTTTTAAATAAGGTATAAATCAATAGACCTATTATTCCCTTTGTGCTTATCCATTAGACCATGTGGAAAGTTATGGCATGCTAGGGAAATCACAGTCAGAAGCTGATTTGTGTCTTCAGGTTTTATCAACATGTATAAAACTGACATTCAAAAGTGTGTCTCATTCTTCTATTACAAAAATTTATCTATCTTCTCCCTTCCTCCCACATCCAACAACAACAACAACAGGGAAGAAGTTTTCTTAGTCAAACAATATTTGATGCTCCAAAGTGCAAAATGAGCTTGTGAATGATACTAATTTACCCAACCATCACAGCTCAGGCATTTTACTTGCCAAGCAAGTGTGACAAAGAAAATGCAATTGATCAGGGAATTGTGCAAGCAATAAAATGTTATTTTACTGTACTTAAAGAAAATTAACAAGAGCAGGCATAAAATAGTTACACTGATGTCTTTAAAAAAACCTAAGCACAATAAGTGTACAGAGATTGAGATCGAGAAAAGGACTCTTTAAAGTTGATTACTCTGATAAGCAATTTTGTTCTTCAGCCCATTTGTTTTGGATAAAATGTCTGTGTCTTCTCTGTGTTTTACTTTCCCATATTACAGAGATACAGCAATTCTCTACACTCATTTGTGAGGATGATGTGTTTTGGAGGATTGAAGATGCATCAGGGTCTTGCTTTTCAAAATGCATTGCTCAGCTCATCAGTGCAGTGCCCAGACTTCAAATGTCTCACCTGAGTCTTTAGCCCCAAGATAGGTTTTTGCCGACAAAGTGTATACAAGGAAAGAAAAACCCAGATGCTGAGGCAAAGCCAACCATTTATCCGTGAGGACGACTGTCAGAGGTTCAGCCCATGCTTGCTCCTGTTTAGTTCAACAGGCAAAGATTCAACACATGGGTGTACAGCAGAGCAACCCTCCTGTTTATGTCCATGCCTGTCAATATACTGTTCTGCCACTGCCTAATTGTCTCTCACTTCTCCAGATATCAGCTATCCACTAAATACCCCAGATGCCCATGTGCTGGCTACAAAACTTGTAATCTACTGGCCTAACAGTCACACCACATTTGTATGAGTGCCTATTTCAGAATAAATTAATCTTTAATTTTGGTGAAAGAAATATAGACTGCGCCAAGACTGCTTTTCGTGTAAAATTTTAATGTATTTTTTCCCTTCCCTCCCCTCCTCTGGTAACGATATAAATAGCAAATATATTCATATGTAGGAGTGGTTGAAGGATAATGTTTAAAAGGTAAATCTACTTGCCCATGTTGTATTCCTTGCCTTCACTGGACATACCTTAAATCACTTCTAGTGGTCCATATGAGTGGATTGAATTTATGCTGAATTCAGTATTACTGAATTTTCTATTTCCAAAGCCAAAGCAATTCCTCAGCATGTAATAATCAGGCTTTTTCAGCCAGAAGCCATTTTGGTGGGTAAAAGAAATTAAGTGATTTTGTAACTATAAAGGGCAAAAAATAGAGACATGACCTCTACGTTCTGATTTTCCTAAACCTGAAAGTCTGCCTGCTGACTCCAGGTTGCAGTCAGATCTCACTGCCTGGACAAATATGTTCTCTTTCAAGTGATTCTCTCTGAAAAAGGACAAAATGCTCCAATTCTTTAAAAACATACAAATAACACCCTAATAAAGAACTGCCAGCTATTACTTTCCGGGTGTCAACACTGCATATATGGCAGGCTGTAGGGCAAGACAAGGCAGAGCAGTTACCCCAGTATTTGCAGAAGTGTCTTTACCTCTGTGCTCGCACTGTCTGATACTGTAGATCTTGGTATAGTTGTGTAAAACACACAGCTACAACCTATTCCCCCTCCACTATATCCCTGATGTGCTTTCTGGCTGCCCAGTTCTGTTTTGCCTCATGAATTGCAATCAGCATTCAAGGATTTGCTGCAGAGAATACAGAACTCCTTGGGCTTTATATTGATGGCACAAGTGTTTCCCTTTTTTCAGGACTTTGCCATCTATCAAAGTCTCCAATTTCTCCCCAAGAAGGAGGTGCCTGTATAGTTAATTTCTTCAGTTTCATTCTCATTACTCTTCATATTGGGAACCTTTCCTCACATGAAGACACACATTTCTACCTACCAGTCCTGGAAATACCTAAAGGTGAAAGGCTCTGTGCTCTGTTTACCAACAGATCCTGTCATATTACGGGAAACAAAGAGAAGTGAAAGCTGCTGTGTGGAGTCTAACATGACAAGTTAGCAAAGCTGCCAAAGCAGAAAGAGGGCCAAGCAAATTTGCTGAAGTGAGGGACATCCAGTTGGACTTAGAGAAGAGTGGACAATGCTCTACTCCCATAGTGACCCTGTGGGCAAACCCCCTGTGTGGAAACAAACCAACGGGCAGCACAGAGGTTAACCCACATGAGCTGGTGCCAACACATCAGTGCCTGCTAGAAATGATGCAAATGATCTGCAGTGAGGGGTGGAGATTGTACTGGGTCTGGCTGGAAAGAACTTAACTTTGTTCACAGCAGTCAGTATGATGCTGTGCTTTGAATTTGTGGCTAGAGCAGTCCTGATAACACACAAGTGCTTGGGCTACTGCTGAAACAGTGCTTGCACAGTGTCATCTCCTTCTCTCCAAAGTGCGTAGGGTAGGAGTGGGCAAGAGGCTGAGAGAGGGCACAGGCAGGACTGCTGGCATGAAATGACCAAAGGAATGTTTCACACCACATGGCTGCATTCCCAGTAATAAAGCTCAGGAAAGAAAGGACAAAGGGGAGGCATTTGTTGTGACGTTGCTCATCTTACTAAACAAACAATTGCATATGCTGAGGACTTGCTTTTCTCAGAATGACTGGACATCTCTGTGCTTATGGAAAATACTGAATGAATTCCTCCTTTTGCTTTGCTTGTGCACTCAGCTTTTCCTCTCCCTGTTAAACTGTCATTATCTTGACCCATGAGTCTTCTGACCTACCTTTTGTTTCCCCTTTTCCCCACCCCAATCCCATGAGACAGAAGATCAAGAGGGATGTTGGGTGGGTGTTTGCCTGCTGACCAGGGTCAACCCACCCCAGGAAGAGTGGTAAGAATTGTTGAGTCTGGCCCCTTATGACCTAGGAAAATTCATACATGAGGAAGATGTTGCAGACAGATTATTAAGCAGCATGAATCCTGACTTCTTGAACCAAGTGGTCAGACAAGCCAATTCTTTCTTGTCAATATTTTAACCCAAGGCACAGTAGCTGTCCCATGACATCGATCAAACAACCGCCCTAGGGTAGTAACTGCAAGGTACATAAAAGATACTCAAAACACAGAAATCTCCCAGGAGTATTTCATTCAACCTCCTAGGAGCATTTCATTTCAAAGAGGGGAGAATGAGAAGGCTACACAGCAGGTAGTTCAATGGACTGACAGAGGTACAAAACACAGGTAGGAATTCTTTACAGATTGCCCATTAGAAACTCAAAATGCACTACCATGAGAAAAGATAGAAGATTACCATCTGACCACAGTAAAAGGCAAAAAGTGTTCAATGGCAGAGTAAAATTCTGCCATTAGAGGTAAAAAGAAACCTTAAAAAATAAAAAGGCCTAAATGAGAAAAATCAACTTGAATGTTAAGAAGTTGTCTATAAAATCTTATATGTGTCTAAATTACTAGGAATAAAATATTTTTAAATAAGTAAAATAATAAAAATACTAACTTTTCCAAACAACTTTACCTGGAATTCTGGCAGTGAAGAAGCCAGGCTGAAAAGTCTACTTAAATCTAAAAGGAGCATGCAGGGAAGGAGAATCTGAAGGAAAAAAGCCTAATTAATTCTTCCCCAGGGTGTACCTCCTGTAGGAGCTGTGGGACTCACTGACACCAAAAGCTTTCCTCATGAGGATGAGACCAGGGAACAATCCCAGCCCACAGTGTGATGAAGAAATTGAAAGAATCATAAGAAATTGAGAGGATCAGATGGTCTCCAGGGTGAAGGAGCAGAGGTACAACACTGTTAAACTATGAAGCTTGGTATTTAATCTCTGGTTTAGAAGGTTATCTGTAGAGGAGAAAGAAAAGGCACAGCATGGGACCATGATTTCTAAGAGCTGTGCTGATGGTGATAGCTCCTGTGCATTGAGCCTGAATGGCACAGTGAACTGAACAGTGGTAGTTTTGTCATAAATAGAACATAGATATATTGGAGACAAGTCAGATCCAACATGGCTTTTTATGGGAAAGAGGTACTTCAAAAAGCTAGAGATGCTCTGTTAAGAAATCAGTGAGCATGTGGAGAGGAGTGATATGGTTATATCACACACCTGATATTCCCAAAAGCTTTTGAAAAGTTTGGGCACTTAACACTCTTAAAGATATTAAGCTGTCATAGAAGAAAAGAGAGAGTCTACTAATTAATAATTGTTATTTTAAAATCTGAGCAGTCAAAAATTGTGGTCAGTTCTTACAGTGGAGGGAGGTTCTTCCACAGGGAGTAAGCGGCAGGGCTACATCCAGCTCTGTTCACCCTTTATTCATAAATGAATTGTGGAAGTCTGCTCGTCACTATTAATGCAATAAATCTCTTTTAGTGAGGTGGCAAATATTCAGCTGCTAAAAAGCATTCAGAAAAATCAAACATAAGATTGACCTCAAATACTTGCAGAAAGCTCTCATGGTAGAGTAATAAATGGCAGAAGAGATTCAATGTCAATAAATGCAAAGTAATGCACATGGCAAAATAATGATCCTAACTATACATATGCAATGATGGGCTCTACATTAACAATTCATGAAAGAGGTCTTAGAATAACTCTGGATAATTTCCTGAAATGTCAGCTCAATGTTCAGTAGTCAGAAAGGCAAAAAAAAGACAGTAAGGAATAGGAGGAGGACAATGAAAGCAAGCAGAAAACATCACTACAGCATCACTCTTCACCCACAGCTTTCCCAGTCACTCCATCCCAAATCAAATGGGGCAGACCCATGAGAGGACAGAGCTGTTGAGAGGCACAGACACTACAGATCATCAGCTGCATCTTTAAGGACAATGGGTCTTTGCTTCATGCCTGGGCCACCCCAGCTGAGCTACTTCTTTCTGCTTCCTGTGACAAAGAAACTCATCTGCTGTGTTCAAAGCAAGGGCAAAATAGTCAAATCATTAAACTGCACAGCAATTGCTTCTGGTTTTAGTGCCCTCCAGAGCTGTATTGTAAAATATAAATCATCCACCAAAAATGTAAGCATTTAAGAGTCACTTTCACTTGATGAACCTGCTATTCTCATTTAGTCCTTCATGTAGGGATGAAAGAAAAAAGGGACAAAGATCAGAGAAGATGTAATATGAATTGCAAGTTAATGGGAGAGGGGGACAAGATAGGAATAACATTTGTATGATGCATACTTTTGAAACTGTAAGGCCTTTCCTTGTTTTAACTAACATAAGGTTTAAATTATGTTTTTAAACCCTTGAAATTGTTCTGGAGTTATCTGCAAGCAATGAGTTAATCTTGTACCTTTGCTCTGACCTCCTCCTACTACAAATAGTCACAAGATATTAGTTGACTGAGTAACATTACCTAATCATAATCTGAAGTTGTTCTTCGCTGAATATATGTGACAGTAGAATGCAAACCAGAAAGCTGATCTTGAGAAATATCTTTGATCAAATAATATGTCCATAAAAATTGCAACACATACAACTACATGAGATGGACAAATAAGGAAAATATCTGCTGTTGAACTCTCTAAGTGCTGCTACTGAAGATGGCAGTGTTGGTAGGCATGGTAAATCTATACACAGAAGATCATTGTGGGACTGCCTCCATCAACGTTTCAGAAAAATAATGCCAGAGACAGAGAGGAAAAGGACTAAATTGTCTCTGCTACATAACAATTTATCTATCCTGTTCACAAATGCATTTCTTTTCACTTCATTTGTGCCTTCTGATCACATGTGAGTATCAGCTATTTTGATGCTGAAAATAAGAGGACTCTATCAGAAACAGTGCGGCTGGCAGGGAAATGATTGTCCCCCTGTAGTCAGCACCTATGAGGCTGTACCTCAAATCCTGTGCCCAGTTTTCAGCCCCACCCTACAAGGAAGATTTTGAGGTGCTGGAACATGTCCAGGAGAGGGAAACTGGACTGGTGAAGGGTCTGGAGAATGAGTCTTATGAAGAGCAGCTGAGGGAGCTGGGGATGTTTAGCTGGGAGAAAAGGAAGCTCAGGGGGGACCTTACCACTCTCTACAGATGCCTGAAAGGAGGTTGCTTTTAAATGCAAGGCAGTCTCTTCTCCCAAGCAATAGGGCAAGGGAAACCAGCTTTAAGTTGCACCACAGGAGTTTTAGACAGGGAATTAGGAAAAATTTCTTCACCAAAATGGTTGTCAAGCATTGAAACAGGCTGCTCAGGGAACTGATGGAGTCACCATCCCTGGAAGTGTTCAAAAAACATGTGGATGTGGCACTTGGGGACATGGTTTAGTGGCAGATTTGTCAGTGCTGGGTTAACAGTTGGACTTGATGACACTACAAGTCTTTTCCAAACTAAAAGATTTTATGATTCTATGAATCATAATTTCTGCGTATCTTTCAGCCTAATTTCTGCAAATTTATCTTTTTTCATTCAGATAGTCTTTGTGTGGTTGCAATTCAGGTAGCACCATACTGCTGCACAGTTTCTGGGCTTGCCTAGTCCACAGGTTTGCCTAACCCTTCAAGAAAAAAATAAAACTTGCCTTCTGGAGAATGAGCAAATAACCTACCCTTGAATATGAGAACATTAGCACTGTATTCATTTCCACATGACATTTAAGACTGTAATCCACGCTGTTGGAGTCTGGGGGATCCTCCTTTCCCCATGACTCATTTTACTTCCTGCTTGGCCTCTGAATCTAATTGACTCTTCTAGTTAATTTCATTTGGATTGTCATTATGATTATGACATTTAACAAGATTCCTTTCATGTTTAATACATTTAAATAGTAAATTAAAACAAGAGCTAGCCATTACTGACATTTGCAGAATGTAAGCATTTGCAGTTATATTTTCCATGTACTATCAATTCAGATGGTGGGAGAAGAGTTTTTGGCAGAGGAACAGCACATTTTTTTTGTTTGTTTCATTTCTTATTTACTTTCCCTCTGTAAAGAACTTATAGGCAGTGCAGGAGTCTAAATCTGAGATGACCCACATACAATTTCTTGATCTCATTAATCACTGAATTAAGTGATTGAATCTATTTGATTGCAATTACAGACTCGACCTCTCTCGCATTAATCATGGCAATAAGACCATGATTTTCAAAGTTATGTGGATGACCGACTTTTTCTAAAATCAGTGACAAGAGTCTTTTCCTATGTAATTTATTGGAATAACTTTCAGTCGTTTTTTTGTTTCCACACAATTCATGTGTAAACCTAACAGACACAGGGGTTTAGCTATGGCTTACTGACTCTGCACAGTTCAAGAAATCCAAGGATTTATGTGTGTGTATGGATGAGAGGCTGAAACAGAGAAAGAGAATAACTACACAAGACGCACATCCTAAAATTGCTTCCTCTCAGGAATAACATTTTGACTGCTAGATAAATTACATTGTGTTTGCACTTTTGTGGAGCAATCATGACATCCAGTGGGCATCCCCCTTACTGCAGGACACCAGTACCTTGACTTCACTACAGGACAGGTGATGGATCATGAGAAGAAAATACCAAGAAAATTTCCAGGGAAATAATTTTTTCTTTCTAATTTTTTTTTTTTAATTCTTTCCAATCATTTCTAATTATTAGTCTTGCTAATTGCATTAAGTATTAAACAGTATTTCAAGACCTTAAGACCACAGCACAGAATACTGCCTGGCATGGTGATCCATACAGACCTGTAGTTTTATCCCAAGCTCAGAGAAAAGGGCAGCCAGGCCCACCCTGAAATGAATTCAGCCCTCCCAGGACTGTCACAGATATGCTAGTCTGCTGTGAGTTGGATGCAATAGCTGCAGACTCTTCGGGGTATTTCTTAAATTTCACAAAACTACTTTTGTGAGCCTTCGTGCAGGGGCAAGATAAAGAAGAGTGACAGAGAGTCCAGGCTTGGGACAGAGAGTCACCTTCTTCACGGCAGCAAAGTTTGCTAACATCATACATCGTAATGAGGAATCCATCAGATGTGGTGGCTGCCATTGTCATAACAGAGGGATCAATTAAACTGGCTGTGGGTGCGCTGATGAATTTAAAGGCCTTTAAACCTTAACTTTCTGCTTTTGTAATTTGCGGCACCATTTGTGTACACATTTTTCCATCTACAGCTGTTGCTACATCCATCACTTCCTATTCATTTCCCATCCAAAAGTGCACAGTTGCTATACCTGTGCCTTTGCCGGCTGTTCAGCAGCACACAGGTGCCTGCAGTCTGCTCACCATTCCGCTACAGTTTTCTCCTTGGAGGCAAACATGGCCAACTCACTCCCCAGTTTTCACATTATTGTTTTGGTCAGAATCAAGTCTGGAGCAAAGCACCAGACTCAGCTTGAGTCTCCTCAAGTCTGACTGGCACCCTTTGAAGTGAGTATGACTGTGCTGGGTAAAGTTATCCCTTGCATAGTCATCATCAGGTTTCAGCTTTGATGCTGAAGGCAAAAGGACTGGGTACATCTCCCAGATACAGATCAAAGGAAATTCCCAGTCTCCATCCCACTGATCACTCAGGGCAGACTTTAATTCATTTTTCTGCCATCTGGCAGATATCCAGTGTACAGTTTCTCATTTGGAAGTTTATCTTCCCAATCAGTCTTAGCCAGTCCATTAAAATATTATAGTGTAAATCCTGAAGAATCTGCTGGTGCACCCAGGGGATGTTGGGAGGAATCTCTGAGCACTGGCTCCAGCTAATCCCTGCAAACAAAGCAGCATACAGGATGCTGTGCGTGTAAGGAGAATGACAGTGCTAAAACATAAATTCAGGGTTGTCATTCCGTTAGTAACTAAGCAGCAATGGCAAGAGACACCATCCCTCCTCTCCATTCACACTGGATTAAATGACTGTACACCTTTCCAGTGCACGGCATTACTCTAAAGCCTTTGGATGAAAATGAGAGTAACCTTTTCTTCAGCCTGCCAAGGGACTATGTAACCTTGTAATTACCCGGCTTTAGATAGAGGAGATATATTGTAATTTTGTACAAAAAAGGTCACAGGTTTATGCATCCTCTGACAGACTGCAGGAAGAGAACTATGGCAAAACCTCTCCAGAAGACCTTCTTAATTTATTTTTCCCAAGTGTGTTAAATTTTAATGTCATCTTTCTGACCTGTATGTTAGAGTATTTATGAAGATGTGATTGACCGATACCACTGCAGAAAGCCAAAAGTGTCAAAAATTGTTTGGTTTTAATTGATTTTGGCTTCCTTTTCTAAAAAATTGTCAATGTTGTACAAAGAAAAACAGATTGCAGCTCTGAGAAGGAAGACAACTTAGATGAACTCATATCAGTGACTGACATTCAATAAAAACAGACTGTGGTTAAAAACCTGCCAGCTGCCCTGTCAGTAAAACAAAGCTGTTATTTTTGTTTTACAGACCCAGGTTTTGAGGAAGATCTACTGTACAAACACAAAGCAAAATAAGTGTCTTGTAAGAAAGGAGAATAACACAACTGAGAGACCATACCTGTCATGTGGTGAGTGGGATCATCCCAGGCAATATATTCACTCTGTTAGTCCCCACCAAGTTTTGGTAGGTACCCAGCATGTGGGGGTGTTAGAGGGGAGCTGGGGGTGCATACTGTGCTGGTCTGAGATGACTCAGGAGAAGCTGATGGCTCTCCAAACTTAGAGTAAGCTTCTGTTGGCATAGCAGGGAGCAGTGCACTCTAAGCTCTTAATTTAAACTCTGTCTTCCCCACAGGTGAATGGTTTTAGTGTTCCCCTTCTAGTCCATAGTGCAGACCTCTCTTGCCTGTTAAGACAGGGTATTTGTTATTCCCCAGGAAAAAAAGCAAGTCCCTCCTTTGCTAAGTGTGCCACTTGTAACAGCTCTTTGTAGACACTTCAGATTCCTTCTGAAGTGGCCCAGCCTGAAACATTGCTTCTAGCAATGTCAGGCTAAGGAACAACTCCAATCTATTTGAAGAATAAAGTGACCTTTACCACTGCACTCTTCTAGGTAGGAAATGGACCTGCTCTGTGCTTATGTAAGCTGTTCTGAGCATTATTCTTAGCAGATATTGACAGCAGAGGAAAAATAGCTGAAGAACAAGTAAGAAAGCTGTTAAATGTGTAACTGGAGCACAAAGCAACCTCAGACACAAAAACCCCAGACAGGCACAGACCAGAATCCAGTTTGTTTGGGAAGAGAGAGCTCTTAGTGCAAGTCACGTGTTGGACAACCAAAGTGCTGCTATCCTTCTTCAGTCCAATTTTAAACCCTCTCAGGCGACTTATGAAATTGATGTATGTCCTGAAAAGAGGTTGTAGAAGAAACTTTGTTCAGTTACTTGTACTGATAACTGAGGCCAAGGGAGATATTTCATTCAGGTTAACAATCTGTTAGTAAGAGCTACAAAAACTTTTGAATTCTGATTCTTTTGCTTTTTCTGAATTCTGATTCTTCTGCTTTTTCTGGGACTTAGGGCTCAGATGCTGACACTTTAGAATTTGTTATAAGATTAAATTAGGATGAAAATCTAGAGTTCTAGTTTTGCTTCTAACAGAAATGTATTCCCTATGGTAACTGTAGAGCAACATCCCTCCCCATCCTCCTCCTCCACAGCTCTGACCTCTTCCCAGGTGGGAAACACAAAGGGCCAGGCACTGCCCACAGTTTTCCATTTGCTGCCCTGCAAATCCCAGAGCACAGAAAGAAGATGGTCTTAATATACTTTCATTTTTCTTCGTAGGTATGTTTAAATTACCATTATACAGGATGAAGTGATCATGGATCTTCGTAAATTGCAAGCCAAATTCTTTGCAAGCATCTTCTGAATGTTCACAGTGTGGGACTGCTTCACCCATCTCCCACTTCTGAAGATGGAGAAGAGCATCAGCTCGTGGTGGAGAACTGAGCAACTTGTGTGAGATGATTAAACTCTGAGAACCACAGAGAGAGGCAGCCCTGGACTTAGGAAAGAAGTGAGCGAGGGCAGATAAATAACCCAGTGAAGAAAAAAATCTGATTGGACAACACAGCCCAGGCTTCTCATGTCTCTTTTGCCATCCACTCCCTGCTCCCCCCAGCATGGTTTCTCTAAGAGCTGGGTTTTTTAACAACTTTCATGTGCCTCCAGCAACATTTTTGGGCTGTGGAAGGTAAGAGAGCAAAATGTGTCAAACAACATGTACACAGTTGCCTGTCAGATAAGTGTCCCCTTGTATATTGGAACTAGATGGTCTTTAGGGTCCCTTCCAGCACAAGCCCTTCAAGAAATCAGGAACAAAACTGAAGCTTCTTTCCCCTTCTTTTCTACTCTTAAAAATAAAAATTAAAAAAGTCCACACACGTTAAATTTAGTGGGAGTTACAGTAGAAATGCTTCTTCCTTCTTGTGAAGGCTTTAAAGGCCATTCTGCCATGTTTGCTATCTTTTGGTGGGGAGTTACGGAGACAGTTATGGAGAGGTATGAGAGGTGGGTAAGGCTGTTTCAACAATATGTATGCTTGCTTGAAAAATTTACTGTATATCCTCATACTTTTGACAAAATTCAGCTGCCCCTCTCAAGCTCCAGAGATAAATTAAGGTTTAAATACATTTGCAGAAGATAGCCTGGTGTGCCCCCATACTCTGACTGGCGTGTACTGACTGTGTGGGCTGAGGTCCTTGCTCCTTTGCAGCAGGCATTATCAGATGTTCCTCAGCCACCATCAGCCATTTCCCACACAGCTCACAGAGACTTAGAAAAGTAAATCAGACCACACATTTCCAGCTCCAAAGCACCCTTGGTCAAGGGGCAATCTTCTGATGCCTGTGTTATTTAGGGAGCTTGAATATAGCACACAAGAAAGCTCCTCAGGAATGTCTAGTTAGAAAGTATAAGTGTTGGTAACAGCCTAGCACAAGGGAAATGGAATGAGTGGGTAAGACAGTCCACATTTCCTTTTGTGTCTAATCACTAATCAGAAGGAAATTTGTCCAGCACAATTTTCTCAGAATAAAAAAGATTGAGAAGGGTAAGCAATAAGGACAGGCAAAGAATGTATTATACCTCAGACTGGTCTGGTTACAGCAAGAGAATTGGCCTTCTTCCTTCACTTCTGTCTGCAAGCCAACTTGGTCATTTCAGGGGAGATAATTTTGCTCTCCATTACACCATTAAGCTGGTGAAAGAATGTAAAACTAATGCCTGAAAATGGAAGGTCTCACATAAGGCATTTGAGGGAGTGGGAAGATGAAGGGCATGAAAAAAACCCAACATTTTACTTCATCTGAGTCTCAGTCAAACTTTGTTGCTTGTTGCCGGTCTTGGAGCCTCTGGGAGTTTGCTTTTCTGGCTTTCTTGTCTAAACTGAACATTCTTTAAAGTTTTATCTCCTCTGTTAAAACTATTCACTTTAAAGTCTCTTTCTCACATATAAAGTCTTAATATTTTTCATGAGATTTTTTTATTTAAAAATTAGCAAAGTGTATGTGAAAGATAGTTTTGCTTTTGACTTCAAGCCTTTAAAACATAAACCAAGTACGCTAAGGTCTTCTCTCTTAAAATATGGAAAGTGTTTCCACTTTTTTCAAAAAAATTAATAAAAGTTTCTCTACCCTGCTGAGTGCATTTGTAAGTAAAAAAAGAAATTATATAGAATATATTATTGATCATTCCTGGTGGAACTCCAGCAATGATAAATCACATGGAACTGCACAGTTCATTAGACATTGACAGGGTGAGGTACTGCCCTTCTGGAGCATGTGGTGCAGACAGCAAGCAGACATATTATAAAATGCCCTATTTTTTTTTAACTCTTCAGAGGCCCTTACAACTCAAAATAATTAGTTTCAGAAAAGTTTCACTTTCTTTTAGTTTGATTAGACATTTGTTGAATATACATTGAGGATTAGGGGAAGATTTGCTTTCACAGGGAGTCCACTGGAAAGACAAAAGTTTGCTTTTGTGGAAAAAACAAATCGCCCTGTAACCACAATCCGATTTCCTTCACATATAAATCTCATCTCTACCAAGTCTTCAAAGAAACAAAAATGAAAGTTAGAAATTCAAAATCTGATGCTAGCATTGAAAATGGACAGTCAGTTTTGGCTGATATTAGTTACACATCTGATGATGTCATCAGCATGACTGATGTCATACTGATGTTATTGGCACTTGCTTTTCCTGCCACTGCATGAATAGTAGAAGCAGGCACAGGCTCCCACACATCACTGCAGCCTGTGACGCCCACAAATGGATTAATCAGCTCTCATTAGTTGCTAGGTAACAGTGCCTTGACCTTAGTGTCTCTTCAGCCAAAGAGGGATGGGGTTGTGGAGAGGTTTCCTGTGTGTGCTGCGTGGCCAGACACACATTGTCACCACATCTGTCACTGGCCAAGCTGCACAGCTCATCCCCCTGCAAGCTGCACTACACTGCTAAATAAATTAGAAAACAATTTAGACTGTTCATCTAATGGCATTTCTTACAATTTCTGTCAACACACCTTGTGCTTCTCTGCATCAGATTGGGTGAGATGCAGGCATGATTTAGAAGAGCAGTTGGGAGGCTCCAGAAGCAGTAGATCCACTCCTTCTGCTAGTTTGTGTTTATAAATAACTATGGTTCCACCATATCTGCTGTTACCCGGGTTTAATTACACAGCTGCTGTGACTGATGTGCACCATACAGCCCTTCAAGATCCCAACCCAAACTGTAGAGATCATAAGTGCAGGTGAAAAATTGTCTATGTTCTGACACATTTACATTACAAAAGATGAAACATGTAAAAAGTGAAGGGAATAAAGTGAGATTCCCATTTAATTCGGTCGAGAGCAGGCAGAGGAACAACCAAATGAAGAGACTTGTGTGGAGACTTGGGATGAGTTGTAGCAAAGCCAAGAACTCAGTTTCTGCTTTGTTACTTCTCTATAGTCCAGAGGGAATATTCATGGTCACCACCACTTAACCCAGAAGTTGCTTTATCGCATGGAAACTTTGACATGCATTGCATGCAGTCCTTGGAGTAGGACCTAGGAATAGTGTAATGGACTCTGTTTATTTCAGCTAAAACCACAGAAATTCTTGGGAAAAGGAATTGCTTTGTTCAGGATAAAAGCCCAATCTGCTATATCAAAAACATACAGACTTTCATTAGAATGAAGACAGACATTAAAATTCAGCAAATAGATATCAACATCTAAAAGTACTGCTTTACTTTTTATTTTTTCTTAGACTAAACAGACTTTAATTTAGTAGTGACATCAAGATGTCATTAACATTGCATCAGGAAATTAATGGAGGAACATTAATAATAGGTTAAACCACCAATTAGTCAAATCACCAAATTAATGCAGCAGGAGATTGAATCATGAGATTAAAATAACAAAGAATCTTTACTTGCCAATTCTTCAGACTGAAGGGAAGTAGCATGTTTGCTTTAGCTTAAACCCACAGCTAGAAGATTTGCCCAAGGCAATAAAAGTAATTAATTTGGTCTCAAGGAGTTACAGAAATCAAGTTGTGGTTTGAGTCATGATTTAGTACTAATTCAAGGGTTTTCCTCAAAGCTCACCACTGCCATGATGACAAAGATTTCCTTTGTTCACCCACATTCTCAAGATGTAGATTTACCAGCTTATTTAAAAGAAGAAAGTTTGATGGAAGTAAATGAATATTTGAAACTTTGTGTCATTTTTGCTAATCCAGGAATATATATCAGTGAAATATGCCATGCTAAATACAAGATTTGTTTTTGAATATCTTCTTTACACACACCTTACAGAGAGGTGCACAAGGACATTGAACCCATGCCCTAATTGCAAAAGACATATTTCGTTTGAAAATCAGTACAGAAAAGGAAAATTTAAAAAAGGAGAAAATGTGAGGGGCTGAAACTCTTCTGTTCTGCACCAAGGGGAAACATTGTTCACAGATATAACTTGCAGTTAAAAGGGCCTAAAGAAGAAACATTAGGACCTGAAGCACTTTTTGTCAGAGAGGATCTTTCCAGACAGCAAGAGTCAGTCAAACTGCCTGATGTCATCAACAGCTCCCTCCTGCTCTACCCCCCTCAAGTGTCATGGACTTCCCAGCACATGCCAGCCCAAAAGACTTTGTGGGATTTGTACTTTGTCCCTTCTTTGTTGCTGTGCCAGTCTTTGCAAGCTGTCACTCGGGACCATGCAAGGGCTGCAAACAGTACAGCTCAGCCCACCTTAACAGGCTTCTGTCCACAGCCTCAGCACAACACCACAAAACGCCTGTTGAAGGCTCCTGTTGCCTGGAAATGTCTGCCCTTGCAGTTCCAGGCAGTAAATCATTTTCCCAGAAAACAAACCCAAAGGGACAGTCCCCCAAGCCTTCTCTCAGGTGGTGGCAAGGAGATGCCTTATGGCACCAGTCTCTGGCAGCATGTGTGTCACACGAGAGGCTGGGGCCACAGAGGCATTCCTGAAATGGTATAACATGTCCAAGACAGCTGAGTGTGTCATCCCTCAACCCACAAACTGGGAAATGTGACCATATTTGTGCAAATGGTTCTATCTGGCTTCCAGTCATTTCTCCTAGGGAGGGAAAGCATCTTCAGTGTAAATAGCTGGTGGAAGTTTCTGAAGAGCAAGTTTCACCAAACCATGTCAGGAGAGCACTAACTAAACTGAAGTATTCATTAAACTTGTTCTCAGAACAGCCCTTTCTGGAATGTACCCATCATCTGCAACAGTCACACTGAATTTCAGAAGAGATTGTGAGGATAATATAATAACTCATTTTGGTTTTCCTTCTTTCTGCAGGCAGGATCACTTGCTGGGTCTTCTTGTATCTATTTTGCAGACTGCCAGCAGTTTTAAATCACTGACAGTACAAACCACAAGGAGCACAACTGCTATTGAAATAAGCAAGTTTCCAGGGTGGGTTTGTTTGTTTCCTTTCTATACTTTAGGTCTTAGTAATCCATGGGCAAGTGATTAAATAAGTTAATAGAGAATAAATACTCCACTACTGTACAGAACTATTTAATAATGGGATTTTTAAGGTGGTGGAAGACTTTACCTCAATGGACATAGATAAAACTAAACAGATCTGATTTAGAGAAGAGAGTTAAACAGGAGAAAGGTTTAAAACTTTTTTGTGTGCTTAAAAATAAGGATAAAGTCTAGCTCATTTTCTCCTTAATATAAAAGTCTGGGAAAACAAAAAGTTAGATTGGAGAAACTAAATCCATCTAGCTCTCTTTTGCTTGTTTTTTACATGTCCTAACAATAATACAGCAGGGTGAAAAGATCAGGACCACTTTATACACATTGTGCTAATTACTGCAAGTACTTAAAGTTGTAATTAGCTTATTATACTGCAGAGAACCCAACATGGCATGTCTTTCAAAAAAAATTTCTCTCTAGATCATTAGTGGGAAAGCTACCAACATCTGCTTCAAATAAAATCAACCAATTAGTGCAGGCAACTTTGCATAGTTTGCAATCAGAGAATTATATTGTGCCAAGTACTAATTTCAATGTGAATTCTATCTCCTTCTCATATCCCACGCTTATCTGCCAGCACAGCTGGTGTTTAACACCACTGACTTCAGTGAAGTCTCCAAAAACTTACCTTAATTTGAAGTAACCTAATCAGAAGTGTGCAATACAGACCAGGCTTGATCTCAGATTAATTAAAACTGACCTTGTCATTTCACTGCATATAAAACAGCAGAATCTTACCATTTATCACTCAGCTATGATAAATATGCAGCTTATGTGAGACTCAAGGAAGACAAGCACTGTACCAAAGGAGCTATTTTCAGATATCAAAGCTTGGTTTTAACACACTGTAAAATGCTGCTCGCCTGTGGCTGCCAGTAAATAATTCAAATACTTCAGAAAGCCCAAAGTAAGCTCCAAAACCTCCTTCTAAAATTACCAAACAGAGCATCACTGCCAGGCTTTTTCATTTTGATGCTATCAGAATCCCACATCAAAAGCTAGCTATTGTCACTGACAGTAGATATGGAACACAGCTTGTTTTATAAATTAAGTTTGTCCTTGTTCCGTTTTAATGTTAGTTTCCCAAGCAGATGAGGTGAAAAAGATGAACTTGAAAATGAAAAAAAAATGCTTTGGCAGAGTTCAACATAGCAAAACATAGCAATCAGAAACTAACCTGAAATTACTTTTCTTTTTTTTTTTTAATTTCACTTTATAATTTAAATCAAATAATGACATTTGGTTTACTTGTGTGTGTTTATCAGTTATATTTGCTCTCAAGTGTACATGGTTGCCAGGATCAAACTTTAGACATCGAAAATTACAGTTTCCTTTGGCATTAACACTGGGGAGCAAGTTTACACTGTGTGTTCTGACTCATCCTCTGAAGGACTCTGCTCCTCATCCCTCACCCATCTCATGATGTTACTTTACTCTCCTGGGACCATTCCAGCAGATTCCTGCACTGATGCTTCTACAGATTCCAGATCTGAGCCTGCACACAGACACAGCTACAGGGCCAACTCCTGTCAGTGGCTTAGCTCATACCAGTGAAAAATATAAACTGCTTTGTCATGTTGGCTGATATTCCCTCATGTAGTAGAAAAAGTAGTAATGGAAGCACTTTTCCTGTCAGGATAACTGCATCACACATGGCAGCTCCCCTCAGTGGAACAGTAGCGACCAGCCACATGTGCAGGCATATTCTACTGCAAATACAAGGTAAATTACCCTAATCCAAATCTTTCACTACAGTGCTGGCAGTACAGCTCACCTCATGCTTACTGAGGGCAAAAGGAAGCACAGACAGGTCCCAAAGCTCAGTTGAAAGTCATTTGGTCCAGCACAGACATCTTCAGCATGTGCTGCAGGCGTCCCTAGGAGCAGGGTCCTCACTGCAGGGAGTGAAGAGGGCACAACCACAGCACCATCCATCTTAAAGCAGATACCTAAAACCAGCAGATAAACTGAACTCAAAAATGCCTTGGCTGTGTAGCTGGAGCTCCGTGTGACTGATTCAGAGATACCCACACATGCTGCAGATGGCAAGGTGGAGTGAGATGCAGCAAGAACTTATGCTTGAGCAGCTTGTCCTGCCTGCGCCCAGCAACATAAAGCAGTTGCCAGAAACAGACAAGCAAACACACACACCTTAATCCTAACTTCTGTGGCTCTAGCAGGAAGGTCTCCAGTTAGATCTGGTCTATTTTCCTAATTATTGTGGTTCAGTCTCACCTGTTTATAAACTGCTCTCTCTGTACCATGTTCTTGGTTATTTCCGGATTAGTTGCTCATGTATTTGCAGGAGGTTAAATATAGTTTCTTCTGCTGGCAGGTATTCAGCTTTTTATTTTAGATGGGCTTTTTTTGACATTTCCACATGTCCAGAGTCAAATTTTCCTCCTCCTCCTTTTTCACATCCTGTTGTTCTTGAAGTTGCAGCTTTAGCATGGAACAAATGCAAGCAGGCTAAGTGACTGTGCAAGGATAGGGACAACTGTGTGTGAACAGCCTTGTCATATGCAGCAACAGGAATAAATAAAGAATAACAATCAGACCAAAGATACTGTAGTTCCTCTTGGCAGCATCCCAATGTTTCCTTTTCATCCTTCTGTCTCCAAGACCCTGTGGGTCTGTATGCAAACTAATACAAATGTGTATTTGTGAATTTACACACACTTAGAAAATAAGTATAAATCTAACAGAGCATGTATCTTTTCTTATAGATGTAAATGTATCATCCTTGGTATTCAATCTATAATAAAAGCTCCCTCTAGAACAATGACTCACATAAAGCAATTGAAAATGTATCCAACAGCTCTTTTGAGTGAGGCTGCATATTACACAGACAAGTCAAGAAGGTAACAGTTTATGACAAAACATAAATTAAATTAAATTTATCATCATGGACTCATTGTTAGGACTGGATCACTTAGAGAATAAATCCAAAAAATTCCTTCCAAGTTAGACTTCACTAAATATTGTAGGCAGCAAGATAAATCCAGAGAAACCAGGAAACTTACTTCTAATAAAGACTCAGTAAATACTCCCACAAGTTAAGTAATAATAGAAGCTCTGAAAGATACTTAATATGGCATAGTGAAATATCAAAGCTATATCCTAGTCAAGCCCTTTTATAAGATCTGCCTGGTACAAGCCCTGTATGAAAGGGCTGTGAAGCTCAGTGCTCCCAGATTTAGCTGGGTTTTAGGTAAACCTTACTACTTAAAGTGGAAACATGGCTGGGGGTAAAATTATAGGAAACTGAGAGGCTATATTCACATCATAACAGAAGTTATAATAGTACAGAAATTACAGAGTAAAATACAGCTCCTCCCTGGATGGAATGTGGCTGGCACACTGGAAACCTATCCCATGGTGATTCCATGTGCACACAATCTGCAACCATAGCACCTGCTAAAAGGGATAGAATGGAGCATGGAGCTGAGTGGAGACACCACAGTCAGGCTCTGTTGGAATCCTCGTAGGGAGGGGAACTCAGTGGTTCTTTGTAGCTGATAAACCCCACAACGCCTGTCAGACAGGGGAGAGAGGAGATGTATTGCTGACAAGGCAGCAACCATGCTGAAATCACTCTTCTCAGATGAACTTAGTTCATTACAACCTATTTGTAATATCAGCACACACCTACATCCCAAAGGTACCCCCCACAAGCTACAACCACCCCTCACTGTGTGAATGTGCTCTCTGTTTTATTGACTGTACCTCTAAGAGCAAAGTGAGTTACACCAATCAGTAACCAAGGTATGCATCACTGGAGTGACTCAAGCTCCACCTAAACACAAAGAAATAGTGTAAAACTAAGCAGAGATTGGGGAGAAGTAAGGGAAGATTCCATTGTAATTGCTGGAACCCATCAATGAGCTAAACCTCTCTCTCCCATAGGGATGCCTCTGGGTAAGAACCACACTCTGGCTGAATGCTTTTACTGGATATTGGGGCTTGTCTATGCATTGCTTTGAATATGTTTTTGCAGCAGATACTATCAAACGTTCACCTGTCACAATTTTCTATTATCAAAAAGTGTTACACTGTGAGTGTGAGTTCTTCACGGGCAGCGGCCAGCAGCAGGGAACATAGCAACGTACCTGAGGGAAGGGGGAGACCTACAGAGGGTTCTCCCTTATGCTGTTGGTGTGTGTTTCTGGAAAAGCCAGTCAGACCAGCCTCTGACCCAGCAGGGCTATTCAGAGAAGGGTCCCCCTGAGAGGACATTGACAGGCTGGTCAGGCACAAGGGTCTCAGCTTCCCCGGGCCACTGAAAGACAAATCAAACACTAAGGGCAGAGAAAATCTCCCTTTTTCATGTGACAACTAGAAAATGTTCTGAAAGGCTTGTACAGTTTTAATTATGTTTTAGTAAACACCTACTTCCTTTACACTACACAACAATGGGTTGGAACTAGAGAAACCCAAAGGTGTTTACTATGATTTATCTGCCTGCACAGGACCATATAAAACATAGTCTTAGACCTAGTCTAGAGGCTGGTGTTCAAAACTGAATAAAAATTACTGTGATTGGATAAAACTATTGTTTTAAAGTTAAATAAAATATATTCTGTCTCTAATCAACATCTCAGCCCTCCATCAGGGAAAAAAAATTAATGTTTCAAAGCTTTTTATACTCTGCTAATTAATATGGGTTATGCATTTCTTCTTCAGCAATGGCTACATGGCTGGTTTGCAAGAGTGCACAATTAGGTGAGGTTGTACTCTAGGCTAGGTAACAATATTAAGGGGGAGAGAAGCTTAAGAAGTGGCATGGATAAAAGCATGAAGAGATGTATGGGAGAAGTAGAAAATAAGATTTTTATGAAGGAAGTCCGAGTGGAGTAATGAGGGAAGAGAAGCAGGAATGGAGTGGTAGGAAATAAAAGTGGAGATGGAAAAATAGTAGTGTGGAATGAGGTGAGGGGCATAATAATTGAACGCTCATGGAAAAAAAAAAAAAAGCAGCTAAGGCAATTCTCATGGTACAAAGAGCAGAAAATTAACAACATTAACAGCTAAAAAAACCAACTACATGTTTACAATTAAGTTTCCCACCTCATCCACAATTATGACCTCTACTTCAGTGAGACAGTACACAGCAGAATGTATGTTAACAGAAACTCAAGCAATTTTTGCATTTTTCTTTTCAAATGTAACTGCCTTGCATAAAGACTCAGCCATCATCCTCCTGCTGGAACAAATCAGGATACTGGGCCAGAGAAGTGGAAAATAACTTAAGGATCATATGAGAACTGACCCTTCAATGGGATAAAAGTCATGAGCACAGAGGTCTCTTTCGGACAAGAACAGGAAGAGACACATGACTGACAGAGTAAAATTCAGGTCAACTCTCCAAAGCTGACACCACCACACCCATCGAACTCTTGAGCATCCCATTCTTCCTCTTCACATAACTACAGCCTCTATCAAGCCAAGAGCATTGTCTGGGTTCAGATAAAAGGAAACATAATCATCCTGGTGGCACTGGCATTGTTGCTTATCTCATGTCTCTTAATTTCTTCCTAAACATGGTGGACTCCAGAATAGAAAATTGACATTTTGCTAAATGCATTGCATTCTACTGTTTTGAATGTGTACTGAAAGGAGAAACTGCTGTTAATCATACATGTAATGATTACAGACATTTTAAAATACTAAAAATTATGTATCCCATTTCCAAAGAAAAAATGTAGTCCAGATCCAAATAAATCTATATTTATGTTTTTATATAAATGTATATGTAGGTTCGATATGTCCTCTTTGCAATTTCTCTTTGTACTTCTGGCAGACACGAAAATCCTTTCCCAGTTTTTAGCAAGTGTGGACTCTTCAGGTCTACATATCACATCCCTGCAGAGTACAGAACACAGCAGAGGTTTGATTACGAAGCAGCACTGTCATACTAAAAAAAAATTAAATAAATAGTGCACCACCTCAGTAACAAGAAGACCATAAGGCTCATAGTGGTGTTCAGGAGTTGCTTAATGTCTTAAGTGCCTTCAATTCATCAGACTAATTTTTATATGCATTCATTTCACATGTATTAGGTTTCAGCTTAATCTTGTCATGTGCTTATGAGCCATACGTTTTAGTTTATATAGATTAATTATACATAATAGCTTATATTTTATTTATTTTATTTTAATTTCTGCATCCATATTTCAGATGTGTGCGATCCAGGATGCCCACATTTCCCAAGAAAGTTTTTCAATATCTCCCTCTTTTAGAAAGTTCTTACCTTTTCACTCCATGATTGAATTCAAGTGGATCTAGTGCCTTGCAATAACAAAAAATTAGACTGGCAATACTCACAGCTTTACAGCAATGCATCATTGATATTCAGGTATCATGGTATATTGAAAAACTTGATGGAAATCATCAGACCTATCAGCTCTGAGTTCAATAACTCTACACGAAACTGTTCTTCAATATGCTATTGGAGTCTATGTAAAAAACTGATGGGAGAAATCTAAACCCATAGAGTCTATTCATATAAATACAACTCAGTACAAGTTGAGCTCTAGTACATAACTTAAAATTGAGCTTCATTCAGTTCCTGGCACACGCTGGAGGATTTTAAAAAGTACAAAGGCAATTCTCCAAATTATATACCTACTGACAGCTGACTTTCTTGAATTATTCAAAAGCAGAAGCTTTTGGCAATCAATGCATCAAGCTGAACAGAGTTAAAAAGTAGAGTGCAGAAGTTGTAAGATTTAAAAGACATGTCACCTGAAAGTGTATTGCCCCTGTGTCAGACCAATAATGCTTGATATAAAAAAGTGTAAGTTAGTGTCAGAGTTGAGGGCATCTGTGTAACCCGTAGTGCCAGACTGAAGATGGGCAGAGTGGTAGGGGCAGCTGTATATTCTTCCTCAACTTTAGCCCGACTTTCCACTAGCTACCTTTAATTTTGTTTTTAAGAAATCTATTTCAATAATATTATTTCTCTTCCTGCATTTACAGATTGTCAGTTTAATCCTTCAAGTTCTGGCACAGAAGTCCTCTTGTCAGAGGCCACAACATTCTAAGAAAAAATTGCTCAGTTAAGAGACATTCATAAAGCTGAGTCCTCTGCAAAAGAATGTAACACCATGGCTTTCAGTCATACTGTGTGAGGACTGCTGCAAGAGAGATTGTACTTAAGCACGGAATATTTATTGGTAGAATTTCATATCAGAAAAGAAAAACCAATTATTATTGCCCTTTAATTATAGTAACACAGTTCTGAGTATGACGTTATACAGAAGTTGGGAAGAGTTTTATTTCCTTCTGGCTGCTACTTTGCCCCCCATTCCAAAGCTTTTCTAATATCTCATGTGAATTCATAACATTTTAACCAGCTTTTGCCATTACTAAAACATAATCTCATTCACCATGTGTATTTACAAATTATGTGAGGGGTGTGACCCTACAGCAATTCAATTTAAAGTTTTACCCCTCTGGGACAGAAAACAATAGGCAAAGAAGCAGCACTCACAGCAACATATGAACACCATGCAGTGGGGATTTACTTATAGATGTTTTTCCTTTTTCTGAAAATATTGTTACTACCATATTCACCAAGTAAATACCTTCACTATTGGGTATATTGCCATTTATCCTAAAATTATTAACATGTCTACATTATAAATAACTACAAATAAAATCAGAAGATACCTGTCTTAGGTTGGAAAATCACTAACCCTAACAATTTGTTTCTTATCATAAAAATGGAACTGAGATCCACGTTCCCACTTATGTGAATTCTGTTCTCAGTCCTATGATTCACCTGCTTCCTGCCACTGCAACAAGTAAAACAAGAGCTGTGCTAGGAGGATGAGGCAGAACTCTCAGACTGGGCCAAGCTTTTACAAACACACAGCAGTCCTTAAAATGCCAGCTCTCTCTTCAGTGACATCCTGTCTGCAGTGACAACTACTGCTGCAATTCTTATTCAGCAGCAACTGTGAGGCTGCCAACAGGTGTCCTGAGCCAAGGTTTCCTTTCATCTATTGTTGCTTCATGGGAACAAAAATTTTTACAAAGGATCTGCCAACATGATAAAATGCTACAATTATCCTAAGAGTAATACCTATAGGCACTTTAGCAAGGGAAGCAGAACTATTCTCCAGAAAAGCTAACCTCAGTACATCATTCACATTTCTGTTTTCTGTCATTGTTTTAATGTTTAAAGAGAAATAGAAATATAAAAACATTTAATTTCTCTAGAAAATAAGAATAAATGTACCACAGGGAAGACCAGCCCAAATATGATCTTTCCTATTTCTCCTTGCTTCCTTTGTTTTAGAACTTTTACCTCCCATGAGTTATTTTCCTCCTTCTCAGGAGAAAAGATCATGTTTGGGAAAATACTTAAATTCTCACAATGGGATTTGGTGAGAAGACCAGGAGCCAGGCGTGACCAGCAACCTTTTTACATAGAACCAGCCTTTTACCCCTCCCTTTTCACAAATTCTTTTCCTCCCCAAATCAGCTAGATACATCCCTTTCCCCACTTTTAATTCCTCTCCAAAACATTCCATAGAAATCTTGTGCAGTCCCAAAATGCATTTCCTGGTTTCTCATAATAAGTTCCTAAATTCTCATAATAATAATAATATTCCCAAAGGCTATTGAAAATGTGATCCAGAGACTCCTTCCTCTGAGGCATTGTGACGGGTGTCACTCTCAGACCACAGGACAGGTCACTGTCCCAGAGAAGCTGGGGAAGGTGTTAGAAGGATATTATAAATGTTCCACCTTACCAATGTTCATCCGTGCTCCCATGTCTGTGTGGGCCTGAGGTTTTCTTTAACCATTACCCAAAAAACCGATTGCCATGTCATCAGAACACATAACGTGGGATGAGCTACAAGAGAGAATAAATGCTGCAGGCTGAGACAGAGAAGATGTTCAATGCTGCCAGCTGTGTGATGAGCCCATATCGATCCTACAGAAAGTACATCCATTATACAAGATGCAGTTGGCTCCATGCTGATAAGTCATTGAGGAGAAGGCAATGATATACAAGAATCAATGCAGGCCCCCTCTCTCTTTTTCCTGCATGATAGCACAACAGTATTGGACTTTCCCATACCAACTCAGCTCTCCTTCATCCACCCACCTTTACTTCCTAGGAATAACATTTTTCCTCATGCACAATCCTCATCTTTCTTTATTTTTTACTTTTCCCATGCCCTTTTTAAGATACATGCTTCAGTTTGACCTGATGCGAGAGCTAAGAACTGTACTTTACTATACCTCAGTGTTAGCTGCCCTTATCTGACCCCCAGGAGGTTTGGGTTTTTTTTCATTTGTACTGCAAAATCATATACACTCTTGGACATGCTTATGGCATGTCTGGCACTGTATCTAAATGCTATCAACTTGCTCCTACCAGCCTCTGCTTCAGGAAAAGACATCATTATAAGCATTTATGACAAAGGTGATTCCTTCAGAGTTTGCAGCACTGGTAGGTCTGAAGCAGTCTTGAGTTAGCAACTCAGAGTAAAGAGAACAAGAAAGAATTTCAAGATACCTGGGGAAGGAATAACAACTAGGATAGAAGATGACATCAGAATCCAGATTTTTTTTCAGAGTGATCTAACATCTTGAGTAAGTCGCTATGCCCTTGTCACCAAGACCCTTTTCTACTAATGACACCATACACATATCCATTTTCACCAAAAATTCAGATACTATGTCACATAGTGAGAGAACCAGAGAATTGCTGATTCAAATGAGTAGAAAACGTATAGCATCTGCTTCATATGGTCTTCCCCAGTCATGTCATGGATGTCTGAGTGTTCATGTGGCAGACATGAAGCAAACTTTAATATTATATCTACCAACAGTCCTCTACAATTCCAACAGATAGTTCAATATAAAGTCTTGTCCAGACAGTAGATGGAAGTGGGTTGTTTGTGAGATGGATATCACCATGTCATTAAGACTATGATGACAGCATTCCACAGACAGGCTTGATGATATCCTAACTTGATGTTATTCTTTTCTGAAAAAGAACACCTGAATTTTCCTTGGGATATTATATTTTTAAAGCTCTTTCCCCACATTTGTCCCCTCTCTGAAAACTTACTTTCTAAACATGTCAAAATCAAACAAACTTGATTAAGCAGAAGTTTAAAAATTCCTAAAGTGGTTCTTTCTTCCATTGTCAGCCTCAATTCCATTTTTTACTACTCAGTGTTTCTCTCCCTTAAAACAACTTGGCTTCTCCTAAACAATATGTCTGGGGAGAGGGGACGCACAGAGCTGACATTCTGTTCTCAGAACAGGCAGGAATATAGGGAGGCATATTGCTTTGGCGGCTGAGAAATTTATTCCCCCACCATGCTCATCCTTTCATTAGTTTCCCTTCTGTGACTGCCAACAACATTGCCAATTAGTGCTAATCATAGTATGGACACCTGTCCACAAGAAAGGAGGTTGAGAACAATTACACAGTCATTTTCCAAAGCACATGAAGCAGCTGTCAAACAGTAATGACTTGCAGTCACTGCTGGCATTGGCTGTATTGCAACAGGTGGCCAAAAGGTAAAATACCATTAATGCCATTATCTGCTTTCTTAGTTGCTCTATCCTGAATTTTCATTCTTCCTTTACATCCCATAACATTTAAGTTTGCAAAGAGTAGTGGCAGCTATAACGTCTATGGATGCACGTCTCATGTTCTTCTACTGAGTATAAGAACTTTGAAAATATGAAGAAATTTATATTTCTCTACACTTCAAGAGGATGAAGTGACAGACATATAAGCATAGGGGGGTTTAAAATTGAAATTAGATGTAAATTGGAATTCTATGAGTTTCACATGACCTAATCTTCTGTAAGCTCTACAGTTATGCATCATCTAATAATTTCCAAGAATCCTCTTTTCATGGACAAGTTCCAGTGAGCTCAGGAGGTGCTGTTTGTGCCAAAACCTCTGCGAATCACAATCACTTCAAACTTATGATGAGAAAATACAGGCTGTGCAAGTAGTAGCCAAATGTGGGAAAACATAGTTTAACCATTTTCGCATCACTGTAAAGGAACTGTTTGACAGAAACTGAAAATCTATTTCTCCATAACAGCACATCACAATCTGCACATTCGCAGTGTCTCACCTCTTCTCGCAGTCCTTTACTGCAATTGCTATACTTTATTTGACACTGACAAGTACCACAGACAACCACTTCCTTAACACAATTGATTCATTGTCAGGACAGCTCTATGATATCTGTCGTATGGGCAGAGAGCCTTGGGAAGGATAAGGTGCAGGAACAGTAGGAGAAATTAAGCTGGTTCACAAAGATTTATTGTAGCCTGCGGTAACTCCTCACTACCAGTTCCTGCTAAGTTACTGTTCTTTCCACAGGCTCTGCATGTGTGATTTCCCACACTTATTTTAAAAGTGAAATGCAAAGCCATTTCTGCAGAAATCTGAAGGCAGTCAGTGATAATCAGCAGGCTTTGAGTTATTAGCAGCACTGCACGATCTCTTGAAATTCAAGTAATAGGGTATTTCTACTGTGAATTATTCTCATGGAATGGGATCTGCAGAAGAGAGAGATGAAGAAGACCCTTCATCAGGTTTGAGTCCAGATTCTGAAGTCGGACACCTCAAGCCTTGCAGCTGCACTCACAGCTGGGTGCCTCTCTGCTCCATTTCCTCGGCTCTCGCCGTATCCCAGGAGTGTCTTTTTCCCATAGCACAGGTTCTATCAGGGAGTGCCAGCTTTCCACCGTGTTCTGCTGTTCTGTGCTTTCTCCAAGGCTCGTAACAGCCGCCTCTGCCCAGGCACAAAGTCCCTTCCCGGCCAGCACAGCCGGCTTGCCTCTTTTCGGCGGACGAGCGATGAGGCGGCAGCCGCAGCCCCGCCGCGCCGCTCTCGCCGCCCGCCCGGCCGCGGGCGCTGCCCATGGTGCTGAAGCCTTTCCCTGCGGCGCGCCCTGCCCGGCGCTCTGGATGCGGGCACCACGAGGCCACATCTCTGCAGGGAAACCATCTCTGAAGACGTTTCCTGCCAAACCTATCAGCCAAGAAGCTGCACGATACGGTTTTGTCCCAGAAGAATGAGAAAAACATTTCAGATAAATATTGATTCAATAAATGTCTCGCCGACTTTCTTTGTCTCTGAAACTTGATAGTCTTCCAAAAGCCTCATTAAATTGTCACTTTGTAATCTCAAGTAACCCATCTGTCTGTCAGATTTGGCTTGGGGTTTTGGTCATCTTTATCACACTGAATCTGGTGCTTTCACTCCTGTTTGCTAAAGCCAGGCTGTTTGACTTCTTGCCAATAGAGATCAAATTATATGATACTCTGTATAAAAGTATTTTGTGGCAGAATGAATCACTAAACTTTTCATAAGGCAGATCTGGTACCTACTTAATCCACACAGTTTATGAATCACTGAGTAAGTCATACAAAGCTAACATGGCAACAACATAGATAGTTAAATGTTAACATTCATATTAACTTCTCCTAAGTACAGGACAAATTATTCCAACCAATAGTATTATTTTGAAGTTTAGTAACTGTACATCAGTCTGTTTGTTATTAAGGACGCACTGGCACTATCACTATTTCAAAATGATTCTTTGAAATTTCATTCCACTTTATGTAAGATGTACACCCTAGTTGCCTACATAAAAAAACACAATGATGAGCATAATTATTCCCTCTGGAAAAGAATACAAGGCAAACTGAGTGATTCTGACAATTAAAAATAGGAAGCAGATTCTTACAGCTCAAATTTCTTGTGGATTTCTGACAACCAGAAACAGCTGGACAAATGTACATGTAAGAAAGATATTTGCATCAAAACCCATAAAATTTGATGCATTTGGACTCCATCTCAGCCAAAGTGCTTGGCCACTGTTGGAACAGGCCTGTTAAACTCAGGGACACTGCTAAGAAGCTTCATACTACATGCAGGCCTAAGTACCTTGCTCAGTTAAGTTCTTAGACAAGTCTAACGGAGATAAGTCAGCATTCCATGATAGCCAATGTCCCTTTTGCACTTTCAGCAGACATCAAAATCCAGATGATACCTGAACTATCCTAGAGGCAGCTATGCACTGTTAAAGGAAAAAGTTTTCCTTCCTCTTCCATGTTAGTAAAAATTTGAGTTTTTAAGTTTCCAAGGATGCTAGTCTAACTCTGTAATCAAACATTAAAATCCCTGCTTTAATCATGTTGGAAACAAAGGTTACTTTTACCATATAAATTACTTCAATGTGCAGGCATTTGTTTAAAGTATTATATCCCAGTTTGACAAAATAATAGTGACTGTATTACTTTAATTTTCAATAAATTCAGCCAGATTAGGCAATGAAGTGGGGAAAATGAAAATTGTGTGATAGTTGAGATTATATCAAGTCTAAAACTTTCCACAATGTGTTAGCTGAAGACCAAAGGAGAAGGTCTGACAAGCAGTCTGATTTGTTTCATAAGTTCAGTTATTGCCTTTTATCTATATCCTGCTTGGAAACAAAACATTATCAAGCAGAAATAGTAATTTCACAGTTGGCAAGACTTGGCATTCAACAGCAGTTCTTATAGCACCACAGCAGTACAGAATGTGACTCATCACTCATCCTTAGGCCGCACAGACTCATTCTCTGACATCCAACAGCTTCTCCTTTAGCCTGGTTGGGTAGGAACATAAAGGCTCTCAATTTTCCAATGTATTTCAGAATGGCTTACCTAAAACCTGAATTTAGCAAAGTAAAATTTCAACATTTGGACTGGTTGCAATCAATCATTTAACAATGGGTGGAGAGCTTGCTAGACACTAGAGCCAGTGATTCTTCTAGTTGGTTGCTCAAATACTTCATCCTTTTCTCTTGCAGTGATGTTCAGGAAGGCCACTTGTTGGCAGGATAAAAAAGGTCACTGACCTCTGTTCAGGGGACAGATTTATTTGCAGTGCACAGTTATACTCCAGAAGGAAATAGTGAGGGAGTCAGCCAACAGAGATCTAAACCACAGACACTTAAACTTTAAAAAAATAAATATATAAAGAAAGGGCTCTCTGAGATCTTTCATCATCAGATCATTTCATGCCAGTTGATTTTCTTTGTCCTTTGAGAGAGATTTTCTCAGACACTGGGTATTTTCACATGCAAATATGGCTTCCACTGAAATTGCAAGGGAATATCTTTCTTCTAGGGAGGATGTGGTCATTTGATCCCTTGTAGGTCAGTTTTTAGAATGAAGACATAAAAGCATGCGTTTCTCACAAATGACCATCAAAGAGAGTTGATGGAAAGCTCAGATGAAAACATCAGTGTTACAAGGAGAGGTGAAGCAAGTCAGACAAATCCATCCTGGGATTCTTCAGGCTGAAGATGCATGGTTCTCCAACAAGATCTAAATCTCCAAAATAAAACACACTGACTAAAAAAAGAAAATTAAAAAAGAAAAGTTTCGATCACAAGGACACTAATGACACTTCACCTATTCAATAGCAACTCCACTCTCTGTAGAACCAGAGCACAAATATGATTCTGCAAGGAAAGACTGAAGCAGTAGCACAGCATCTATGTTGTTCTTCTGCATAGTAATGAGTGCTTGGCACAACTCAGCTCCTTCAACTTGAAGCTACTCAATAAGCCCCAACATTCATGCTAATTTAAGGGCAACATGCCCTTTGTCAATAAAGGTCACAAGATTTGATCATTCTGAATCTGCACAGTTGTTTGGAAAATATTAATTTCCTCAGTGAAAAAAACAAAGAATATTTTAATCATTAGCAGCATTGCCCTGGTAATAAAAATGTGATGCTTCCCACCTACCCCCACCTCCAGCTGAGAAATTCATTTTAGTTTCTCCTAGTGATGTGATAAGATCTTTACTGAAAAAAAAATAATAAAATAAAACCCTCAAATTTATTATATAAACCAGAAGGACTGCTGTGAGTTTCCAGTTTGTACTGAAACTCAGAAGCTGAGCAGAGATTATTTGGACCATCAGCATGGCTTTACCAAGTAAAACAGACCAAACTGAAGGGAAAAAAACTATCCTAATCTGAAAGTTTGCCTGCAGAGAGCCCTGAAATGGTAGCACACTGCAGCAAAAGATGCCTTTCTTCTTGAAATTACTGCGAGCTGACCTTATTCAGAATATGAAAAACACTGCAGAAAAAAAAAAAACCAACATGGCACTCCATAAAATAATAACACACAGTACAGAAAATTAGGGGGAAAAAAACATTTGCAATCACATTCTAACCACATATTCCTCTTTGATACAACAAATAACTTCCATTTTCAACAATGTGAGTTACTCACATACAGCAAATGGAAAATAGGCCCAATGTCTGCTCAGAAATTGGTGTGAATGGAAAACACACATTACAGGCAACAATAAAATATATTTCTACTGATAGCTCACTTTTCTTCTGTTGTTATCATTCAGAGTCAAGGAACATGTCCCTATATCTCTTTCCTCTTTCTTCTTTCTTTTTGGGACATATTTTCCAATTTTTATATATTGAAATTCAAACTCAAAATATACATATTAGGCACCTTGAAAATTCTGATCTTGAAGAGTTTTTGGATAGAAAGATGGAAAGTGTCTCCTTTTTCATAACAAAGGATTAAAAAAGCAGAGAGGAAATAGTGGATGTCATTATCAGAATACTTCAGCTTACTGTTTATGCTTCCAGCAAGCAAAAATATAAAATGAAAGCAAAGTATGTCTTGATACAATGTAGCAACAATTTCAACAAAACTTTCATCAAATATTTTCATTCCATTTAAAAATTCTATCTCTAGGTTCACAGCACAATGTACCACTATTATGCATAGAGTCCATAATGTGATCTAAAGGGCACAATTGAAATAAAAATCTGCAGAATATCTTGGATCTTTCCTGTTCCAGAGAAAACCGTGCAGTGAGAAACATAGCTTTCTCCCTAGGGAGATGTCTAAGTCTGGGCAGAGCCAGTCAGAGACAAACAGCTCTTTATGGAAGACTGTATGTGAGCCAAGCTCTCCTCTGTGCTTGCTCAAGTTATTTTATTGTTTGTTTTTTTTAATCCTAAGCACAGCTGTCCTCAAAAGTCACTTCACAGCATAGTCAAGGAGACATCTACTCCCCATACTGGAAATACCCAGTTCACCTGCTCTGATGAGGATGAAGCTTTGTCCCTGCACAGTAAATATCAATTGAGCGGCAGATGAGAAACACTAGAGCCCAGCTAGAAGAGCTGAGACTTTTTCTGACTTAAAAGGACAACATTTTTCTCCTGTGAATACAGCTTTCTTTTTCATTTTTGCTTTTTTCCCATACCTGTTTAGTCCTATACCTGTTTCATCTTTGCATGTAGCCAATTAACCATCTCAAGCCTAAAGAACATCTTTCAAAGTCTTTGAATAAAAATTCTTTCTATTTAATTTTTTTTTAAATAAATAATTTAAATTTAAAAAAACCCATGGAAAATATTCCAATTAATTTTAGGGATTTTCTTAGAAGCAACCTGAAATGTTGAACCCCAACGCAATATTACAGTGTCTTGGAGTGTGCCCTTTTTAACGACTTGAAATTTAAAGTACCAACAATCACA
>VXBU01010686.1:128679-215513 GCA_013400315.1 Bombycilla garrulus
GGGGGGGGGGTTGGATTTTCTGAGGGAGGGTTCTGCCTTTCCCAGCAGATACCTGTCTTCAGCCCGAGACAAATATGCAGACATTTCCTGCCCTTCCTGCCTTAGACTAGACTGAACAGTCAAATCTTTTCTCATCGTACTTTCCAGCCTGCACTATTCCAAGGAAAGCTTAATCATGTTATAACATGCCTGTGACCAGTAATGTGATGAGGAAAAAAGAAGGAATTCATCAGCTAAGAGGAGAAACAAGTACAGAAGAATAAATGAAAACTAATTAGAGAAATCTGTAACAGAACAAATATAATTAAAGAGAAAGCTTTTTAGAAGGTTCGACATGACGAACAATTTCTTATTCTGAAATTTTCCTGTTTCAACTTTTCATTACTAGTCCCTTGGGGCTGTCCACACGATTGCTTAAAAACCATACTTATTTATGCATAACTTGGATCTCAGTTCAATAAATCAAAATAATTTTATTCCAGTCATAACCATTTAATATAACAGATGAAACTATTCCAAAAGCCTATTCAGAGAAATATAAAGAAAATTATTTGTCACTTATACTTTTGCCATCAACTTTAAAAGAGCTACAAGGGCTTTTGAAATTTTATGGCTGCCTTTAAAAAGATGGCACTAGCGAGGCCATATATCACACATTAATGGTTACCCCTATCATCTCCTAAGGTGAAGTTTTAGCACCAAACTAAAATTTACAATCATTGTCAATAAAACCTGCACAATACAGAGATTAGTGGAGTAGAAAATAATGAGGAAGACACTTGCCCTTACAGAAGGTTTTCAATTGCATGGCAAAGTGGCTCGATGCATTGAAAAAAACTCTTGGAATATGACAAAGTGGGGGAGGTAGATCTCACTTCTGGATAGGAACTCAGGGATGGTGCATGGGAATTGTCAGAATGAGTAGTGTGAAGGGCTGCTTCAGGCCCTGACACCAAAAAAAGGGGGAATATCAAACCCAAAGCAGGGATTTTGCTGCTGTACAGGGGCTCGGCCAGTTGAGAAGTTGTCCACAGTGATACGGAGCACATTCAAAGAAGACAGGAAAAAAAACCAAAAGGCTTGAGAGAAAAGCTTTTGTTATAAGCCTTAAGGTCTCAAAATATACTTTATGAAAGACAAAACAGAGAAGAGCTAGGCCTGAAGGGTCAAACTAAGAACAGACCTGGCAGAGAGCAACAAATATGTTGACTGGAGGCAAGGTCAGACATATGAAGTAAGATCTGATTTGCTGGCACCAAGAGGTAATTATCAGAACAGTTCATCTTCAGAATGAGATGTGGTCATTTGCATATTGCATATTGAAATTAGAAGTGTGCTGAACAGCCAAGGTGGTGCTTTCTAGTCTTGGCAGTCACACTTGACTAGGAAAAGCAGAATTGACTGTCATGGTGTGTAGGAGCCGGACGGAGAGATGGGGACTCCAGGCGACTCTTCACATAATGCTCTTTATTGCATCAGGGGTCATGGGTTGTGGGTAATGCCCATGGCTGCTGGCCAAAGGCGAGCTGTATGTCCTGAAGTCCTGAAGTCCTAAAGTCCGATTCTATGTGTTACAAAGCATTATATCTCTTTCTTTGCATCTTATTACATAACAACCCATCAACATCATACACAAAATCTTTACATTTACATATAACCTATCAAAACTGCTAAAATTACCATACTATGTTAGTAACTAACCAATCACCTGAGTTAGTGGTTACATGTTAGACTTTAAAAACTTGTTTTGCAGTGGAGTTTTCTTCTATCTTTGTAAATAACATCCTTCTGTCTGCCTATGCTCTTTTTCTTGGTAGAAACAATGCCTTATTTGCAGACCACTCAACCTTTTGGACTTTCTGCCTTCTAACTTGACTAAACCATTGCTCTAAACCTTCCAACTCAACCTTTGTTCTCTATGTTGCTTCAGCAGCTACCTGTGCAAAAATCTCTTTTGTATATCAAAACTTGCCTTCATTTCTATAAAAACTTCTCCTAAGCATTCCTCTCTATAAAACTTTTCTTTTAACTCTTTATCCTTCCCAACAATGGTGTAACTCCAGATGACAACTAAGCACCACAGATGTCCTCATCCTCTCTTCCCCAGTGGAATGGGGGAGAGAACTAGAAGGGTAAAAGTGGGAAAACTCATGGGTAAAGATAAAGACATTTTAAATAAGCGAAAGACGTGTACAAGTAAAGCAAAAGGTTTTCACTCCCTACTTCCCACGAGCAGGCAAATATTCAGACATCCTCATGAAAGCAGGGCTCCATCACTCATAAGAGTGGTTGGTGAAGACAAACACCATCGCCCCAAATGTCCCTCCCCACTTCCTCCTTCTTCTTCCAGCTGTATATGCTGAGCATGGCATCACATTATATAAAATATCTCTTTAGTTAGTGGGAATCAACAATCCCATCTGCGTCCTCTCCGTGAGTCTCTTGCCCTTCCTCTTCCAGAACAAGACTCCTATGACCACATGAACCATCTGCTTGAGCTACACCAGAGCAGTGCTTACTTTTCATTTCTGCTGCAAAGAGAGCTGATGTGTAGAGTACCATGGATGTGTGGTCTCAATAGTTGGGTTTGATTCGATGAATTCCATGCCTTGTGACATCTAGGTTTATTTTTTAGATTTGTCGTCAAACACTGTCCCAGTGCCAGAGGAGTGCAAATGTCACCGGCTCAAAATAACACAGGGAAAGGAGTAATTCTAAAACACCCATATAACAAATAATTATCCCAGCTGTATCTGTTTTTATTTAGGAATACTGATTTCCTGCTTACCTTTCCCAAAAGAAAGTGTGAAAAATTCTACCCTGGCTCCTCTGTGACAGCAAATTTGGCTTGAACTTAGGTACCTCTGACTCTACATCAAAGAATAATAATTATTTCAACTTTTTTAAAACCAGGACTATGCAAACAAATGTTCACAGTCATATGTGAACTGGCTTTGTCCAAGAAGCCAGGTATTTAGCACCCTCATCCTGTGACCTTCAGTGAAAAAGAAAATGCTCACCACCTTCCAACAGATGCCAATCAGCTCAGCAATACCCACACCATTTTTATCACATTACTAGATTAAACACAGTGCAGCATTTAGTAAAAACAGAAATTTGGTGATGAATGTTTAAGTTGCAGCTGGGGGTTTATTTTTAAAAACAATAAAAATGTCAGTGATCCAAGGATACAAAGATATGTGGCACGATGCCCGTGTCTCAGCCAAGGAAACAGGAACAGATGACACCAAATATGCTATAGGCTGTTAGTCAGAGGAGCGTGCCAACAGTGCAATGTGTTACTACACAGGAAGCCTGAGTTCAGAAGCAACAAGAGCTTGTTGAAACTGCAGCTGAAATGGTGTTCTACAGAAAATAGCTTTCTCCCAAAATAGATTAAATATAAAAAAAAAAAAACACACAAAAATTTCATTTAAAATACATTAGGAAATAAAAACTGTTTTCTAAATAGAAAAGAAATAGGTTTTGATGGTTTGCCAAAAATGAAAGGGATGGCTAAACATCACATTTATTTCCTTCCTGGCTTGAAAATTTTTCTTGTCAGTGATGCTACAGAAATCAAAAATTTTATCATTTTTCAGCTTTTTATTTTTTGCTAAGTTTCTGCCATGGAAATTTGCTGTCACCACCCTTCAACAGGAAGCAGTTAATTTTCAAATAGCTGTAGTAACATTCACCTGGGTGCCTCCTCTCTCCTGTTACTTTATATGACAGGACTACATAACATTTAAACCAGCAAATTCACCAAAGGCAAAATGCTGTGTATTGTTTTTCTTCAAACTTGCAATCATGGACAGTTCCACCTGGAATTACCAACAAAGCAGTCTTTAATTAACTACCATCGAAATATACCCTCCTCCCACGAGTTCCTCTTAGAAGAACTAAGCAAAAACAAAACTCAAAACCAGCATTTTCATGCTATTTTATAAACCTGTCTTACAGGAATGGTGCATCTCCTACCTCCAGGTATAGATTGTGTTTTCTGGGTATTTTACAACATTCTGCCATTCTCAATTCCTCCAGAGAAGTGGCAGCTTGCAGCACCTTTATAAAGGCTGGCAAGGATGAGTTTAGCCCCTGGAGTGTGTGACCTGAGCTGGCTGGAGCCCAGCCACACTGGATGGGGAGCAGGCAAGGGCAGTGGCTCAGGCAGTGCACTCACAAGAGTCTGGCACTGGCTCAGCCACAGCCGCGTGCCTGCCCCGTGCACGGGGATCAACAAGAGCGCAGGCTTCTCTGCTTCTCTCTCTGAAGAGAGCCCTGAAAAGAAGGGGTGTGGGCAGCAAAACCCAGCCTGACCCTACTGCCAGCCCATCTACAGGTCTCCAGCTCCTGGGGTGTCCTTGTAGGACAGCTCTAGAGCAGTTTATTTGAAACCTGTTGTCTAAGAGTTTTTTTAATTGTCTGGTAGCCTTTGTTGTGCCTGCTGTGGAAATAACAAGGACACATTTACACAAAGAGGCCATATGTTCTCAAAATAAATTTTTTAATGATCCTGACTTCATAATCCTTACAGTATGAAAAAAGTTAAGCACTTACTGGCCTAAGTGCAGGTGACAGAAAATGAATTTATACAAAACATGGATAGTGAAACTAAGCAACACTGGAATCTAGTTAATATTCACACTGAAACATCAAAAATAAGATACTAAAAAAGCATTCTGACTTTCAAAGGCAATTTAGGGAGACAAAAAGTCATTGCAAAATCAATCTGTTTTCAGTCTCTGATTAAGTCAGTTTCCAGGGGCAGCGTTTTCAAGATTAAAATCAAAAATGCTATTAGGAGCTGTCATGGTTTGACACTGGCCAAAGGCCAGTGCACCCATGAAAATATATTTTTCTCAATTTCTGCTGTGAGGTAGGACCAAAAAAGGAGCACAGTCACCCAACTTAAAGCATAAAGAAGAAACTTTATTAACTAACACTAAAAAGAAGAAAAAAAAACAGAAACCAGAAAGAAACTTTCAAAACATCCATCCTCCCCCCACCTACAGTTCACTCTCCCACCAAAACCACATGAAAAGACAAAACCTAGGATTTTCAGTCAATCCACCCCTTGAACAATCATTTCCCCAATCCAACAGGAAGAGCAGAGTCCCTCCTGCCTTTGCCATAGATCCCCCCACAAGAATACCAGTCCTCTTTTGGCCACACAGTTCACAAATGGCTCGCCCGCGTCTTGCCATTGTGCAACATCGCCCCCCNCTCTGATTAAGTCAGTTTCCAGGGGCAGCGTTTTCAAGATTAAAATCAAAAATGCTATTAGGAGCCCAGTCATAACAGAGATATGATCCCAGTATTATAGCTTCCCTGTCCCACTAAGGGCTTTAAATCATGGGTGTGTAGATTTCCTGTAGGATGCTAAGTGATAAGGAGCATTGAGGAAAGGCATTGTCAGTTTGGGGTCAGTTGCCTGCTCTTCCAGGAGCAGCTGCTTGACCCTCTGTGGTACCCTTTTGACTGAGCCTAGGGCTTCCTTGCACTCCTTCGCAATACCAAGTATCCCTCTTTTGATCCATTAAGTCTAGGGGCTCATAAAATGGCCTCTATATTTAGGTTACTTCCTTGAGATTGGGGGATGCCAGGCACCCACAGCTCCTCTGCTGTTTCTGAGAAAAGTGGCAATCTGTAGTGAAATAGCAATCTGAGATGATCCTTCTATAAAAGAATTCAAATAATGGACTTTTCCAGTGTAATCAGATTACGGGAATTTTTGGGGGTCCTTCTGTGATACTATCAGGCATTAGATGGAGATACAACTGAAAACTGACTGAGATTTTAAGCTGGGAATGTGGAGCTCTGAATTCTCACAAATATAGTTATTGCATATTTATAAGATAGCTTTAAAAGAGTGAGTCAACAAAATCTATCCCTGGTGTGCTTATTAGGATGGACTGATTTTTAAAAATAGGTTGAGAGACAACCTGAGTACTGGAAAGTGTATTGTACAGAAATGAATAGGTCTGTTTAGACGAGTAGATACAAGGTGCATTTGTGGTGATTTCCTCCTATTTGGGCCCAGGCAGGTTTTCTTTCCACAAAGAGGTATATATTCTTTTATTCTCTGCATCATTCGAGTAGTTGTGAACCCAACTTGTCCTTAGTGTTGTGTGACAGCCTGCTGAGGAAATGGCCCCAAAATAATGAGGGATGGGATTCAGTGAAATATTGTTCATATTTTTACTGCCACACAGATCTACACAAAGGCTCCACAATAGCAGCAGCATTCTGCTGATCTACTGATTTTCTTCTGTGTAGACCCCGTAGAGGCACAATAACAAGTGCAAAATAATAAAGAAGCCATATAAAGCTTTGTGACTCTGCTTGTTATAACTGTTTCTTTAAATAAGGCAGACCATGAGAACATAATGTGTCCATACAGTGAGGCATTTTATCTCCTCACAGAAAAATAATTCATGAAGGGAGCACTTCAAATCTATTATAATATTCCCACTTCCTCTTCCACCAGCTTCCATTAAGAATAGCCAAGAAAGGTTAAAGATTTAATGGATATTGAGGTTGAACTTGCTGTACTTTTCAGACCCTTCTGGACAGAGCCAATGGCCACCACTCATGCTGTGCATTACCACTGTCTGAATAAGCTTCTTATGTTTTGCCTGACTTTTTGATAAATAAAGACTTTCAGTCTCTAAGGCTCTGCAGCTCAAGGCAAGCTATTGTTTTCAATAGCAAAAATATACCTTGATTTATTCTCCTCTTCAACCAGGGTAATTTAGTTTTTAAAAGTTGTATTTCCAGATTTTGCAGAACTGGGCAAAGCTCACAGAAATACACCTGAACCAAATGTAAGTACTCTTCCATCTCCCGTCAAGGCATGAGATTCCACTGGAATGTGACTTTTTCAATGCTGACAAAAAATGTCAGTATTTTCAAGGCTCTGAAACATTTTGATATGGGACTTAGAAGCTGGATATCACACCAGTGAGTTCTGGCTCCACAGGACTCAACAAACTGCTGTCACATTAGCTGAACTACCCAGGGATGCCACTGCCACAGAATAAGGAATATAGCAGCCCCCAGAGCCCCTTTCAGGGCAGTTTTTTCTGGACTTTAAAACTCACAGTAATTCAATTGGAAGCAAATCCCAAAAGCAGAAATCTTTCTATTATTCACTGAAAATGCATCAAAGAAGAGACACATATGTAAGGCATTCAGATTTTTAAAATTGGCATTTTTCAACAAAGGCATGCTTTGTCATGAAATTCCTGGCCAGCTCTAATCAGGAATGCATCTGGGAACCAAATATTTTGTCAGATCTATGGGCAAGATGGATTTAGCCAAGAAAGGAAAGGGATCTGATCAGCGATCAAGAAGATCAAAGGACATGGAAAATCAGAAAAGGATAGAATCAGCCAGCAAAATTCTTTACTTGCAATTAAAGTAGTTTAACACCAGATGTGATGAGAAACACAGTGTTTACCAGTGAAAACCATAGTTCTGGACAAAAGGGGCTGCATTACTGGGAGCAGAGAAGACATAAGCAACCATAATCATGGTGCACAACTTTCATTACATACTTTGGGGCCCAAGGTAATGGAGAGAAAGGAGGGACTGGACCTCTCCTTTTTTACTACCAATTCAGTGATTAGTTACCAGCATGTGAGAGTATTTATCCTCAAGAAACTTGAGTTTGTTTTCAAAGAAAGTTTCAAAATAAAACAAACCAAACAAACAGGACTCTGTCGGTCCAGGGGAGCAGCCACAGTTCATCTGGACAGTAAATTTAATTTCTCAAAAGTAAGTTTGCTTACATTGTCTCTACATTAGCCTCTAAAAAATTAGAAATACAGAAGCTGAGATCCCCAGAGCATTACTTACAGGAAAGCAGCGTCAACAAGCAATAGTTCTATTGTTCCTCTCAGCAGGGGCATTTTGAACTATATGTCCAATTTTTCCGGCCACTAAATGGTTATGACTTCTGACATAAGGCTGAAGATCCAATTTCAAACCCCCTCAAGCAGAGAAGGAACTGAACTTGGCTAGGTTACTGCCTGGCTGGGTGACTGGCTGGATCACTGCCCTGCTAGCCAAGTTACTGTACAGCAGAGAGAATTTGGGTCCGTACTGCTCCAGTGGCACCTTGGCTCTGGGGATTTAGCCACCTTCTCAATAAATTAGATTCCAAAACAACCATCTTCCCCAGAACTCACCCACCTGCCTCACACCACCACTTCCATGCTACCTGCTTTCACCCAGTATCCCCCTGCTCCCTCTGCCTGAACCCAAAGCACCACCCAGAAGCTGATTACAGCAGTCTCTCTGCCCTGGTAGATAAACCTCTCTGTGGAGGTACTTAGCTGAGCCATAGGAAAAATACTTCCACACAGATGTTAATTGCACTAACCACTCACTTTAAACTAGTGACACAGCCATAAATTCACAGACTAGAGAATAGCAGTAATTCTCTAATTCTCCCTGTCCCACTTGGATTACCAGTCAAACATTAGGCAGATGGGAAAGAAAAAACCCTTTTTTTAAGAGAAAATAGTCCTTGCTTAAATGTTTTCCCACATAGAACATCTGATGCATCAGAATTGCTAACATATCTGCAAGTGAAAAGTTGTTTCTTTAAAAAAAAAAAAAGTAAACACGGCTGCATTGTGCATTTTTCTTACATTTTTTCCTCACCTTCAGACTTACACAATGTCCTTCATTATACACCCTGTAGCTGGAAGGTCCAGTCTCTGAAGTGCAAGGAGTAGTCTACTTTTCAACCAGAAATTTAGTAATTCTGGCACTCCAGGATCTTCTGAATCACACTATTCACAGGTACCAAGTCTCTTGGTTTGAGACCTCTGGAACAAAGGGAACTTTGTACTGAACAGGGTATGAATAATTGTAATATGTGATGTGCAGTAAACCAGTAGCTTCAGAGCCTGTGCTGTCTGGAGAGGTGGGGATTTACACAAGCATTTTGTGAAAGCAGAATGAGGGAAAAATTTCATTGTAGGAATAAAGCTGAACCTGCACAGCCATGCAGTATTCAGGTGAGTCTTGGAAGAGAAATGCCTCATGTTTGTAATTAAGAGACAGTGCAGTATGAGCCCTCCAGACATTTCTGTCACATACTCTGAGCTGGACCCAGTTTGAAGCAGCAAGTACATACTCACCTGCTGGCTGCTGGAAATTACTGTTTCTGGGAGACAGAGTAAAATCAATTATTCACATCTCCTTTGTCTCTGTTACCCACACTGCTACCAGCAGACACGGAAAACAGAGAAGGTTAGGGCTTGATTTTAACAGATTCCTATAGACTGCCTTTATCTGTCACTCGATAGAAAAGCTTTAGAAGGAAAAATCACTGTTCCACTTTCAAAAAGAGACAATTAATGTTTAAATGCTATTAATATACCTCCTTCTGATGTCCTGTTTCCATTTACAACACCTCCTTTCAACAACACTGCACTTCCTTTAACCCATGCAACTGTCACTTGAGCCAGTTTGGGGAACCAATATGTTAACAGCTTGTTAGTTGTGGTTGATTCCTTATACATGTTTAATATTAAGCCACAAACCCTTTCCTGAATGCAAGGGGGTTTGTTACTCATCTGTGTACTTTACCTCTACCCTGGCCAAACACTGGGCATTGGCAGTGAGCTGAGAATGAAACATTACTGGAGACTCATCTCTTCTGTTCCTGTTAGCTATGCTTCTGCCCCAGTTATTCCAATTCCTATTAGCACCCATCATCTTGTCATCTCCTAGAGTTCAGTTCTCCAGGGGACTGATAAAAAGCAAGGGAAGTCAAAACAAGGATAGGACTTTCTGAAGCAGATCTCTAACAATAAGGACAGGTATTGAGACACCAAAGATTAACCAACCACACTTAAAATAATGCTGCCTGGAAGAAAGGAAATAAGAATAAGAGGAGGTATGAGGAAGTGTGGGGTGTGCAGCACAGGCAGCTGCCTGCCAATGTTCTTATTGCTGCTTTCCCTGGCCTCTTCCAGGGGGAGAAGACACAAGGATTGAAAGTGCACACCGTGAATGCTACAGAGAGACGGAAAACTATGTAAGACAGTGACAAGCAGAGACACAATCTGTCCCTGGAAGGCCAGTGCCTGAAAAACAGTGTACAGGTGTTTCTCAGCAGAGCTGGGAGCCTCTTGTGTGTCTGCAAAGGGTTGTCTGAGTTGAGAAACAGCTGAGAGAAGTAATGGCTCCTTGTTTCATCTGACACAGGTCACCAAAGGGGGCTAAGCTGCGCACAAGCCAACTCCCAAAGCTCACGATGTGGGAAGAGGAACACTTCAGCTGCCAGCATGCTGAAGGAAAGCACATCACATATGGAGGGAAGGAGTCACACATTTGCTGCTGCCAAGCTGGGGTGGCCCTTCCTGCAGTCTCACCTCTGACGGCAGCCGCTCCAGCCAGCCCTGCACCCAGGGACATGCCAGACGTGACCAAGTGAGAGCAGGTGGTGCAGGGGGGCTCCCAGAGCTCAGGTACAGGCAGTGGGGGGTGTCCAGCCCAGGGCTGCTCAGCAGGAGAGGCTCCACCAGGGCTGTAACCAGCACTTGTAAACACACCTGCTGCGCCTCACCTTTCAGGCACACAGGAAGGGAAGCCAATGCTGATGACATTTGCTTATTTACAGCTGGAGGAGCTTAATCAAAAGACAAGAAGAAATGCTGTTCAGTTTTGCTTTCAATTCCCTTCAGTGCTATTCTGCTTTAAAAATACATGTCATAGCAAAGATTTATATTTAATGCTTTGCTTGTCAGAGGGGAAGGAGAAATGAGCTGCTGAGAAGCAAGAAACTCTGAGACTAGGGATGGGGATTTATCCACCAATGAAGAATTTTAGGACTAGATCCATTTTGAACTAATTTAACTAGAACTGAAGCCACTTCTCTGCACACTCAGTGCAGGGTTCATTCCACTCACCAGACTTTTTCCTGCAAGACTGTGGGGAAGAACGAATTCATGTTTCAGAAGAAACCATTTGAGGGGGAAGAAGGAAGAATGTTCAATCTGTCTTTAAACAATTTTACCAGGAGAACTGTTTCAGTAGAAGGACATTAGGTATTTCTCTTGTATAATACCTGAGAACCATTACTTACCATTGGTTTGCTGCTAATGAAATACATGTAGTAGTGCATTAAAGCAAGAGTGACTTTTAAGCAATCTGTCAATAAATGCGCACATTTTTAATTTCTGTTATGCACCTGAAGACCCACTCCAGCTCTTTTTTTCACCCCTGAGATTAATTATGGCACAGCCTGTAACAAAGTAAGTCCCATCCAGCAAAGACTGCTAGAGGACATTCTATAGCTCACTTTTCCGTATTTTTATCTTTCTATTTATTTCCATTTGCACACATTTTTGCAAACTTTTTTCATTTTGGATTTCATCTCAACTGTACTCATGAGACAATGTATCAGCCTCTCCTGTTCCATGAGGAGGTAGTTTCATTTCAGTTTCATCCACATTTATGAGAACATGGTGTGGAACAGACTACCCAGGAACCTCTGACTCTCACCTCAGGCAAGGCTGGTCATGTTTGTCATCTCCTACCTGTGAAGCCCAGATAATCCTCTGCTGACTTTTCAGAACAGCACAGTTCCTCAGGTACACTAATGCCCAATGACAGTTCATCTGTGGTCTATTTTAGACAATTCTGCCCTAAAATATATTTCCCACCAGCCTTGTTTTGACTCACACATGCAAGTTTGCTACTGAGACAATGCTCTCTGGCAGCATAATACTTAGAAACAGGCAGTGCAAGAAATAAAGGAATTATGGAAGGCTTCAGAAGAGAAGCTTTGGGAAAAAGATCCACAGATAATGTACATTTTACTGAACCCATGAAGGTTATGTCTTTTAATGAGATACCCTAAACTTAAAATGCTGACTGGGTAACCTTCTGAGATTCCTGTCTGGTTATCATGAATACAGTATCTACCAAGCAGGATATGTTGAACCTTATTCTCTTGTTCTCTCTGCAGGATTGTTGCAAATTTTATTTTAGTATTTATTTAGCTTCTGGTATAGTTTAATAGACAACTTGCATCTACAAAAATATGTATGAAAGATCTCAAAGTAGCTAGTGTTCACAAAAAATAAGAAAAACTGCATTGTCGTGGTTTCTTTCTGATCCTCAGCTGCAGCACATACTGAGTGACAAAGCAAAAATGTTAATGGAAGAATTAACCTCTACATCTATTTAAAAACACAAACAAACATCAGTCTTGCTTTGGGTCATCCTGCCTTTCTTATGGACCATTGCCACCCAGATGCTCATTCCTTCCATCTATGTAAAAAACAATGTTGCAATGTGATATTAAAAACCACCACAAACTGGGTCATTTACTGAACTGCAAGGGGAAAAGCACGCCTCGTTCCCTGAGGATACTGCATAGGTATGCAATCTGCTTTGCCTAGCCAGCTTTTACAAACCACCAAGTGACACTCCTCTTCTCTGGGCCGTCCAGAGGACTTTTATCTCTGCAATTCTCCCTTGCTGCAGTGGAAATAAAAGCAACTGAGTGGCTCAGAGTCAGAATCCAAAGATGAGATAGGCAAAGCACAGCCTAAAGCAACTTCACCTCTGCTTGCCTTCTGCCTCTGTGAAGCGCAGCCATCAAAGCAGCGCTAACATAACACGGGCACCCGGCGGTGACACGGAGCGTGCGGCTCCGCTCACGGGAGCGCTCTGTGCTCTGAGCCCACACAAGGACGTGTCATCCCAGGGACCACACGAAAGGAAAACAGGGAAAAGATGCTAATCTTCCTGCAGACTTGCATCCCCTGAACACTCAGCCCCCTGCTTCTGGGGTCTCTCACAGAGGCCGTGGTTTTGTGCTTTGGGGCTTTTTCCTGTGAAAAGGCGACTCTAAAGTAAAATGACGCTGTTGTGGGGAGGACCACATGCTGAATCAGCCCTGGCTATCTCCTTCATCTGGGCTCTTCTACCAGATTTTTGGTCTCTCATGCCAGCTTCTTAGCGTCTCCTGGACACATCCAGACCCTCAGAGGGAGCAGAGCTCAAACCTTGCTTTCTACCACCTCCTGGGACAATTCTTCCCCCAGAAAGAGAAAAGCAGAGGAAGCTGAGTCCCAACAATCCAGGGAAAAGGAGCTGCTGCGCAGAGGCCAGGAGATGCAGAAGACAGAAGAAGCACCTCTCCCATTGTGTCCAGCTGTGTCTCCCCACGATCAACATCACCCCTCTTCTCCCCGGCACCCTGCCAAGGGAAAAGAGCATGAAAGAATTTGAAGCTTAACATGCTGACTATCTTGGGAAGGATGAATTAAAACAAAAAAATGGGGGATTTCCTCACTCTCAGGGAAAGTTCAGCCTCTCCCTGGAGAATTGAGGCCAAGAGAAAGAGTGGGGCTGGGAGCAAGTAGGAGAGGTTTGGACACAGTCAGGGAAACACAGAGAAGTGAGTAAAACCACACCCCCTTCCTTCAGCTAAAATCTTCCCCTGACCACCAAATATCCCCAGGACCCAGGGAACAGAGGGTGGGTGTATCCTGCACTGTCCTGCAGAGAGCAGGGAGGCCCCAATAATTACACATCTCGTACCCAGAGTAACATGGACCTGTGATGATGAGACACCGCTGCTACTTCTAATGGACACCCAGTTTGAACTGCACCTGCCCTGTGCTTCTGCTGGAGCTTAGAGCTGCTTGTGGATGCTGCACCAGCCTGGGCACCACAGAGCACAGCTCACAAAACTCCTGCAGGAGAGCTGGCTTGCTCTGCTGGCAAATCGTCCTTGCACTGCAAGATTAAACTCTTGAGTCTTTCTCTGGCCCTTCTTTGGCTGAGGTCCCAGTCAGATTCTGCTCTATCAGTGCTTCAGTCTACAAGAATTGCATGCTTGTGACCAGTAGAAGATTGCAGATTCAAAGCCACATTTCCACCTTTTTCCTCCGTTCTTATTTTTCTGTATTTTTTCATGCAAAGTAAAGTTTTATTCATATTCCCACAATGCAGATAAATAATTCTTCTCCATCATTTATCTGGACACTGTTAATTGCTCTGTTCTTCAAAATAAGCAACAGCCAAAAATAAAACCACCTCCTTGCTATTCCACTTGTGTTAAGACTTTGACACAGAAGAAGCCAGTGATTGAATCTTCTCTAGTCTTAAATCCTCTCTTTATTTCTAGAAACTTTTGACTTCCATTTCTTCAGCATATTTTTTCTCTTCACTGTTTTCTTCTTTTGTTTCCTTCCCTATTTCAGGAATTCATCAGTCTCCCAAATCATGAGAAACCTGTATCAGTCAGCACTGGAGCCTTGCATAGTGTGAAGAGCAAACACCATCAGAACCACACACCTTAATGTACCTTAATGTCAAGTCCTCTAGAGCCTGCAGGACCCGCCCACCTCAGTCTAGAGTCAGGGCACTTCAGCCGTGAATCGTTCAGGCCTCTGGCCAGCCCATCTGGGTATTACATATATACACACACATATCCCCCTCAAACCAGAATTTCAGATCTCAGAAATTATGCATCTTCAGGCTCCCAGAAGCCTCCTCAATGAAGCACAGAAGACTAGAAAACCCCCAGGGCACCTAAGAGTTCCCAGTCCTCAGCTTCACTAGGGCACTAAGCACCAGTGGCCCAGGAAGTCAGGCATTTCCAAGCACCACTTGACAAAATCCAACAGATTTCTACTAGAAGCTGCCATGAACAAAATGAGAATTTCTGATGGAACACATATTCCCCAAAGAAGTGCTATCTTTGATCATTTGGAAAAATACTACAGTGGAAAATTTGTTACTAGACCTTTTTCTAACCATTAACTCTTCTGTTTTGCTCTCGCTTCTTCCTCCTCCGATGCTTTCATGCATCTAGGTTTCCCTACAGTAGACAAAGTAGGCTTTCAACTGCCCAGCAGATTGCTGGACATCTCATCAGGCATATGGTCCATAGAGACAACTTCTGTTTTGCATTCCTTCTGCATCCACAGCCTTCCTGCTTTAGAGGAGGATCAAAATCCATTGGTTGGCAAGACTACTGCAGGGACTTCTCCCACCTGCAGCTCTCCCAGACCCAGCTGATTCCTAAAGGCCTTCTGAAATCTGTTGAGATTTCCAATCTCTCTTACCACTGACCTGAAATACCAGCTGATGATCCCAACCATATGCAATGTCTTCAAATCTCCAGTGATTTTGCCCCACAAAATCCATCCTTTTGTCACAGCAAACTTCGGTGTTTGGTTTTGCCTGTACTTCTGCAAAGTAAATGTAATTTCAATTTTTCATTGAGACAGCAACCACATGGATGTGTCATGGATGGAGCACCCGCATGACCATCATAGGCTTTCCTATAACACCCCAGTTACCCTCCCACAAAACGTTACAATAGAATGTTCTCCAGGGCAATATCTTAGCTGCAGTATTTATTTCAGATCCATCACTTTCTTTTTTCAATCCCAGCTGTGAAATTGGAGCTGAGTATAATAAAGATCATTTCAATGTCACTGAAAGAGCCAAATATTGCTCATACATGCACAGTTCTGAACACGCTGCAATGCAGAGCCCACAGCCTCAGCACTTGGAACACGAAGGCACTCAGTGGGTACAATCCAGGTTAGATCTGTGGCTCCCAGCACATCAGCTCTCAGCCATAGTGCTCTCAGGAAGGGAAGCTCTCAGACAGATCCCCTCGAGCCTGTGTTTGTAGACACTGATGAACATAAAAAATATTGACGAATTAAACATTCACAATGTCCAATACCAAACACTCCGACTGAGGAACGCACTTCCTTACCCTCTTGCATCTCCTTTATTTTTAACTAAGAACTACAATAGTTAAATAGAAATCCCATGGGACATGCTGGGATGGAAACTCACCTGGTTTTTGTGCTTCTTGTGCCACCCACTGGAACAGGCTGAAAACACGAGTGAACAGAAAACATTCAGGAGATTTCAAATCCAGTACATTTTAGTATGTCTCATGCATTAATATAACAATAGCTTGAAATATGCTTTAACTTAGCAGCTGGAGTTATTTTAGTCAGTTCTCATTAATTCAAAATATCTGAAAAGAAGAACCCAAGTTTGTTAATCTCCTGAGCAAGTGTCTGTAAGACACTAAAGCAGTTTATCTTTCAGGACAAAGTCAAAGACAGTTCTATGATGTATCGGTATTGGTGAATTTTCTAGACTCTAATGACATTTACAGGGTACAGAGAATACCTCATCTAACGTAGTCCATCCACCTCCAGCCACTGGCAGGTGAGAAAGTAGGTCTGGCGAAGCTCTTAATCTTATGTGAGCAAGAAGGAGGTTACTCAACTAAGGAACTACAAGAATCTGTCTTGTCTAGTCAGGCAAAATGAAGGCTGAGTGAGAATATGCCTCTCTTCAATTACCTCTCGGACATATATTTCAAGGGATCACAGCCTCTAGAATGGTGTTCACAATGATTAATAATTTAATTATTGAATTAATAAGGAATTAATTTAAGATGGATACCCAGGAAAATATAAGAGTGTCAAAGCACAGATCAAAGCCCTCCAGTGGGACAGAAAATGACAGCTTCCCTTTTTTTCATAAAAAAGAGCTTGAACCATTTTGGAAAGCTGTTATATGATAGTGTTGTTTGTAATAGTGAGGCATCACACATAGGGACGTAGACTCACATCTCTGCATTTTTTTACTGAGGAGCTGTGTCCATCTTATAGAAAGACTGAAAAAAACAAGAGCTCAGCATGACAGCACCATTAGAAAACATCATCTGGGTTTTGGCCATGGCTTTTTTTACCCTAAAAATGAGTATGGGAAAAAATACAACAGAACCTGCATTTAAGACTCTTTCTAATATCATCCCCAAAAGGCCATTTTGAGTAACAAGCCATTTAAAGTACCCACTAGGCTTCCAGTACAATTTTATTTGACCTTTTGATGAAAGAACAACATGTATAAAGCAAGTTATTTCAGCTGATAACCTGCATGACTGCTTAAAATCAACCCTGTATATAACCTAACCAGACCATTGTCCAAACTATAATTTTTCTTGCATAAATGTATATCTCAAGTGCATTTTCTGATTTTGAAGTTTCTTTTTGCCAAAGTCTGACTGCTTACATTTTTTAGTAAACGCATCAGATAAGATGTTTCAAATACCTAACCAGGAAACCAGGTATTCCCAGAGATTAAAAAAAAAATAATATTACTGATTTCTGAATATTCTGATATATTCCTTTTATTCATAGAAAATGTAAGGAACTCCATAAAGTTCCTTAATCTTTAAAGATAACATATCAGACATTGCTGGAAACTGTTGTTCTTCCCTTCCTATTTTTGGGGAATGATTAGAACTTTAATAGACCTTTTTTTAGTTTCTACTGTAATACAGTCAAAGAGGGCTTTATGTGTGTGTGTGTGTGTGTGTGTGTGTGTGTGTGTTTATTATGACACAAAAATGCAGTAAGGATTCATAATAAAAAAATACAGCTGAAGCAGCTGAGCAGCTGCCGCTTCTCCTTTGTCAGAAAGTGTGCCACTTAAACCATCTGGGAAGCAAGAAATACATACTTGAGGTGCAGAAGACTAAAATGCAGGGTCTCCAGCACCTTCCCAGCCACAGATGCCACAGGAGCTAAACCTACCATTGAATTAATGACTTTCAATACATTATTTTCCAGACTGGAAGTTAGATTATTTTTCCCCCCTCAGGGATTATTTGAGTGTATTAACATATCCACCATCACACAGAGATGCCACAAAAAAAGCCAGACTCTGTGGGCAGGGAGAATCTCCACTTTGTAGATGTTTGACAATAACCATAAACTATAGTAACAGGTGTCACCATGATTTACTGACTGTAATCAAATGCGAGGGCAAGTGCTCCAGCATATTTGTCATGTGTCCCACCACCCAAATGAAGGGTCACACTGGCTGCACACTACTGAAACTCTGTCTACTTCACCTTGCAGTGTGAGGGGAGCAAACTGGTGGTACTGGGGGCTTGATAGCCACACTACAGGTGTTTGTGGGATGGTTCCTCTGGACAAGTCTCATAGTTGTATGGACTGAGCACACCTGAGCAAGCAGAGACCATCCCTATGCCAGTGGAAATCAGGAATCCATGTCCTGGAATTTCTCCCAGGTGCAAACTGCAGCACAGCAAGGAAGAAACTGGGACATGTGCTTCAGAAACACGCTGCTTCTCCAAAATTAAATACTAATGTAAGCCCCCTCTAAAGTTCTTTCCGCTCTCCCCAAAAGTGCTCATCCCCAAAGTAACTGAACTGCTCTTACTGAATAAATTTATTCAATAGGAGCACCAAACTTCACTGTCTGAACCAAAAGGCAGATTCACACCAATCCACTTCACAATTTTGTTTTGTGAGCTTGAGTTACGTAATGATCCCTGCAATGAAAAATTGGGAAAACCTAGAAGGACCCAAATCTTAACATCCTTGTTGCACTATAGGACTGTCTCTGAGAGTTAATCTTAGCAGGATCATTTCATTTAGCATGAAGCTGTGCCACTGCTGGCAGACAAGGTAAGTATATATATGAATTCAAATGAAGAAATGTAGGAGCACACTCTACATGTGACTCATCCATCATGCATAATTAGGGATATTAGGCTAATAAATGTTATTTTGAAATATGTAAAATAACTGTAAAAACATTTTTAAAACCTTCAGCTGAGAATGGTTATAAAAATTAAAGAAAAAGAAGTGTTCATTTCAAGCTCCTTAGAAAAGAAAAACATCAATTCATTCATCTGAATCTGTTTTCAGCCTGTTTGTTTCAGCACCTCAGGTCAGCAATTTCTTTTCATCAGAAGTAAGCTCAAAATATTCCTCAGGAGCTCTTTTGATAAAGAATTGTCCTGTGCAATGGCAAAGCTCTTTCAGCGCCCACATGTACAGTGCTATCACATAGTGTTCTCTATTTGCTTTAGGTACATAAGATCTTGTGCTGCTGAGACCAGCCACAGGTGGTCTTCTATCTCAAGAAGAAGAAAAAAAAACACATAACACTTTGCCTCAAGCAGCCTAGAACATGTTGGGGTTGTTTCTTCATCATCATCATCATCATCATCATCATCATCGTCATCATCATCATCATCATCATCATCATCATCATCATCATCGTCATCATCGTCATTACTGTTGCTGTTGCTATTGTTATTATTAAATTTATCCATAGCTGTCAAATAAAAGGAATTGCAGGAAGATTTTGACAACTCTTTAAGGAATAAAATTACACTGCTTACTCTGCTGCTTAAGCTTTCTGTGGGAGTGGTACCTTACAAAGTGCTACTGTGACCATCTAGAACAGTAGGCTTGAAATGTATTTCAGCAGTTCTCAGAGTCAAGAACTGCAGGCTTACACTGAGTGACTTGAAAAGATAGAGAGCCTTGCCAGGAGGGAGACCCTGAGTTCACCTGCCAACACATGCACCTGCCAAGAATAATAGAAACGATAATAAAAATAAAAATGCAAAACATTAAAGTTACACTGTGTTGACAGGGCTTCTGTAAAATTTCAAGCAGAGGGGCTCTATCACTAAGTCTTCCCACTGAGCAACATTTATAGTTATTACTTTCTTGCTGCTGGCAGCAAGCCTTTATAGACGTTTTGAGAATACATCCAATATAGGAAGTGGCCTGTTGTTTCTTCTTTCTTCCAGCTACATTATTGATATTTGAGGAGAGTAATTGAACTTCTCAGCACCAACTTGTTTTCTCCATGAACTACTATCCCCTGTAGACACACACTTTTTCAGGGCATATGTTAAAGTAACTATAAATCCTACGCCTAAATGGAACTTGTATTTTATCAGCTTTTGTAGAGGAGAAAAAATGGTAACCTAGATGTAAAATGTGACAGCATTTAAACTGTGTTGTGTTTCATCCCTTTCTCACATGTACACACTCTCACACACATTTCATTAATGCCTTTCTTTAAAAAAAAACAGTTAAAAAAACACATATTAGTCACCAAATCATTGTTCCACCCCAACCCTGCCAACAGTTTTCCTCAATTTGCTATGAACATGTTGTATCATACGTAACATTAGTACCGAACCAATTATTCATATTAAATTAAATAACAAAAAGGAAAAAAAAGCATGGTGGAAAGAAGCCTGGAGAATCACAGAGATGTGGCTTCACTCTCAGTACACAGCACCCAGCAAGTCTCTGCTGTGTCAGGCTTCAGTGGGCAGAGGACACAATCAGAGGGCTCTCTTTGTGATCCTCCCATCTGATTCACAGCCAGTTTTTGCCCCAAAAGCTACATATTTAAAATGGAAAAGTCAAAGGAGCAGCTTCCCTACTGCTGATTAGGGAATGCAAACCCTTTGCCTCACATGGAAAATTAGGAGAGGGGGTTCTGCTGGAAAAAAATTTGCAACTTTCCAATTAGGTCAATTTGTTACATGCTATGGCTGAGGCACAGCAAGGTGCAGTATCACCACATGGTGCCTTCATTTCAATCCTCTCTACAGACCCAGAGGCCCCCACCACAGATGTGGTGACAGGGAACCCTGCCTTGTAGCAAATTAGTAGACTACAGGTGGCAAAGGAAAGAGACACCGTATCAGGAATTCAGCCTTGGCTGGATTATCCCCACAAGGCACATTATGGTGGTACTGACACACACACACACACACTACATTTTCAGCCCCCATTTCTCCAGAGTCCTGGTAACAGATCAGCTGTCAATAAAAAGGAGCAGTCACAGAACTTGGGGCTTGGCATATCCCAGGATATGGCAGGATACAGCAAGCATGGTTTTCTGAACCCAGTGACAGTAGGTAAGAGGAAAGAAGATAAATTTTCTGAGCTTTCGATTGTATTCTTAAGCTTTAAAGCTAGAATCCACATCAGTGGGGGATTTTACCCATGCTGTGCATACGCAGATTATGAAAAACCTGATGTTATCAAATGGGAGTGGTGACAAGAAACTGCTACACCGTGGGGTGAAAGCACAGCCACATCTGGGGCATGCAGGGCAAGGACAGCTCTGTGCAGCAAGTGTGTGGGCAGCCCTGAGCTGGAGATCGAGGGGTTTAAGATCTGGATAAAGACAGATCCAGCAAGCAGAAATCAGAGGTGAGAAATGGAGGTTACTGCTGAAGGAGGCTTGCTGATTCCTTAGGAAGCAGAGCAATGGTGCTCGTGCACTTGGAAGAATCATGTGAGAACAGAGTAGGGCAGATGAATCCTGGATAGAAAGTGTGCAAGAAAAATGACATCATGGGGAAGATAAATTAGAAATAAGGAGCTCACAAAGAAAAAAAATGCTAGTTTTCTTCCATATTATAAAGTGTCCTACATTTTCCAGGCAAAAGAAAGATCCATAAAAATGAGCAAAATCGTCCAGTAGTAGTAGTTCATCTTCTAGTAGTTCATCTCTCCTCCCCAAAAACACACTTTCCTACGACTGACTAAAGTGCCTTCTGAGCATCCTCCTTTCTGAAAATACAATTTATCTTAAGTGAAGAAATCACAGAAGAGGTCCTAATGCAGTCCAACTAGATATTTTTGGTCAAGACGGTACCAAAAAAAATTGTAGAGTGGAACCATCTTAGCATGATCATTTTGAGAGCTGATTAAGCAATATTTTCATGTTAGTTAAAAAACAGGAATCTGCCATTAGGCTGGTATTTCCAAATATATTAATTTAAATAAATGTCGTGAGTTTTACAAACCAAAAGGTGTCCCGGTTTCGGCTAGGATAGGATTACTTTTCTTCCTAGTAGCCCTGGTCCAGTGCTGTGTTTTGGATTTAGGATGAGAGCAATGTTGATAACACACCCATGTTTTGGTTGTTGCTGGGCAGTGTTTACACGAAGTCAAAGGCTTTTCAGGTTCTCACCCCACCCTGCCAGCAAGAAGGCTGCAGGGCACAAGGAGCTGGGAGGGGACACAGCCAGGGCAGCTGACTCCAGCTGGACAAAGGGATATTCCACACCGTAAAATGTCATGCCTGGTGTATAGATTAGGGTGAAAGGTGGCTGAGGCTGGCTGCTCAGGAAATGGATGGGGATCACTGAGCAGGTGGTAGAGCAATTTCATTGTGCATCGCTTGCTTTTGTAATGTAATTATTTTATCAGGAGAAAGAGGAGCAACAGTAGCCTTTTTCTTTCCATTTCTGTGCTATTAAACTTCCTTTATTTCACTCCAGGATTTTTTTTTTCCCCAATTCCACTGGGGAGACAAGTGAGCAAGTATCTGCGTGAGATTTAACTGTCTTCATGTTAAACTACAGCAAAAAGTTTGACAGTTCTTATTGGATATTCCTACTCTAATTTTTAGATATCTAATCTAAAACTAAAAAAAGAAAACTACACAGACATAAAGTACAATTTTTTCAGAAATCCTGGCTAGAAAGCATAATACAAATGCTCTGTTTATTATCTGTCGCTCCTTTTAAAGGGTTCATGTTGTATTTGCTTCCCCTTTCATGGGCCAATGCTAAGCCCATGAATTATGGAAAAAATATTTAAAACCATGTTTCAAAAAGCTTTATAAATCTTATTTTTAGTCTATACATGCAAAAGAAGAGTTTGCACACCTGTCCACTCTTGGAGTGATATGGCCAAATTTTAGTTCAGGAAACAGGTCAGAAAAATAAATCTAAGGCAAGGAGATAGCAAAAGCCATCTAATGATAAACATAAGAACATTCTGAAATACTCACAGACTTCCTGTGAGCAGATAGTAAGGCTGAATACTTTTAATAAATTATTCATTCTTAATTACATATTCATTTGCTGTAGAAATCTAGTGTGATCAGTAATCTCTTTCCTTGAAGTAAATTAGTACCTTGTTAAGTCAGCTTCTTCTACAGTGAAGACCTGACCTTGCATGTCCTGAGGATTGTGACAGACAGAGAAAAACTCAGTTGTGTCTTGTCATTTACTCAACCAGTCTCTTAAGCACCTGCCAGGAAGAATAAATATACAAAACACAAGCAGATTTTCAAGGGAGGGGATTAAACAAACAAACAAACAAACAAACAAACAAATATTTGATGAGGAAATGAAAACATAGGAAGTTGTGGGTATGAAATCTCATTTCCATCTGAGACACTGAGAGCAAAGGACATGAAGGCTGCCTAAATCCCCATAAATCTCAAGGACTGCAATCAGACTAGAGCGTGGCCAGAGCACAAGGGGAGCCCTTGCACCCTCTGCACCTCTGTTGGAACCCAGGGGGTTCCTGTGGCATCTCAGAATGATCCAAACCCTGGTCAGGAGGCTTTTCAGCCTTGCCAGAGGTGTCAGAGAACCTGGATTGATACTGAGAATTCCCGTGGCTTTGATTTTAATCCATGAGACAAATTACTAACTTATAAGAAGAATTGCAAGTCGCCAGAGTTTAAAGAGTAGAATAGCAGTAATTATAGATGAAAAGGGAAGGATTTGGACCCATGTCCAGGCGGGTTTGAGATTCTGGACAGGGGGGTCTGGGAGTCAAGATGGAGAATTCTTACACGTGACATGTTATCTCTTCTTCTTCCTAACCTCCATCTTCTTGGTGATGTTGGCACCTTTGGATTGGTTTGTCAGAGAGCTGGACAATGTAATGTAAGGGTCACGGATTGGAAATTAACGGTAAACATTGGATACGTAGTCGATAGTATAAAAGAATAGAGCTGATACGGGGTGGGGGCAGAGCGGAGAGCAGACAGAGAGAGTAGACAGACAGTGTGCCTCGATCTCCCTTGCAGGACACAGTGTGCAGGACGGGGTGTGCAGACAGTGTGCCTCGATCTCCCTTGCAGGGCAGAGAGTGTGCAGGGCACAATTGTCTCAGAAAGTTTTGCTGTGTCGACCTCGGCAGGGCAGAGAAATCTACTTTTGATAAGGAACTAATAAACTGCCTTGAGAACACGAACTAAGGACTCCAGAGTGCTTCTTCGGCTCAGACAGCTGATGAGAAAAGGACTTTTTTGTACACTGCTGGAGAACCTGTGACAGGGAAGTCTCCGGCACACCTCTTTCATAAACATCCTTCCCATGTTCAGGAGGGATACTGGAAAGGTGCCTGGCACAAAGTAGTACCAGCCAGGGGTCCAGGCTTCAGCAAGGGGTGACTTAATCATGCCTTAAAGTGCCTTAAATAATCATACTCTCTTCCATTGAAGCAGAATGAAATGTCTCAGAAAACCTGAGACAATATTTTTTTGCTCTTTTCTTTTGAAAGATTTAATCTGTCTACACATCACCCAATCCTGCTGGAATGGGTCCAGGGAAGGGCAATGAAGATCATCAGAGGGATGGGAAACCTCTCCATCCAAAGACAGGCTGAGAGAGCTGGGGTTGTTCAGTCTGGAAAAGAGAAGGCTTCAGTGAGACCTGAAACCTTCCAGTTGCTTATAAAAAGGAGGGAGAGGGATATATATATATATATATATATGTGTGTGTGTGTGCGTATATGTATATGTATATGTATATGTATATGTATATGTATATGTAATTTTTTTTTTTATGTCAGATAGTGACAGGACAATATGCATGGTTTTAAACTGAAAAAAGGACAAGTTCAGTTTCAACGTTAAGAAGAAATTCCTTACTCAGAGCTCAGAGGATGGTGAGACACTGGCACAAGTTGCCTAGAAAGGCTGTGGGTGCCTCATCCCTGGAAGTGTTCAAGGTCAGGCTGGATGGGACTCTGAGCAATCTGATCTAGTCAGTGGCATCCCTGCCCATAGTGGGGAGGTTGCAATAGATGAACTCTAACATCCTCTCCAACCCTAACCATTCTGCGATTCTATGAATCTGCGATAAACCCAGTACTGGCCACCGTTCCTCCTCTGCAAGAGTCTGGTGTCTAGGCAACACTCAGCTTATTAATTCCTCCTGGCTGAAACATGCTCAGGTCACACATCCAACAGAGCAGAGCAGCAGCCAGGAGCCCATGACCAGGTGAGACAAAGCCTATATTTCATGGTATGTCACCATCAGCCCTCACCCACCTGTAACAGCCACCTGCTGTGGAACTGACCCTTGTGTGCTGGGCAGAACCTCAGAAATGATCACATGTGGCCAATACCCAAAACCAGCCAAGTAGAAAATCTTGGTTACAGTCACCTGCAGACTTCCATAATATAAGTCATAATATGGTTCTGAGCCATCAGTCACCACTCTTTTGTACATTCCAAACAGGAATGCTGTTTCTAACCAGATTGTGGCAGCCAAACATCAAATTTCCTTTGCCTGACAGAATGGACACCTTACTTGAGCAAATAAGTATTTAACTCATTATGGCAGTTTTGGGGACCAACATGCTTCAGGATCTGAGCAGAACACAGAGCTTTCTTGCTTCTCTGTAATGTCTTCTGAATGAATTCTGGGGGAAGGTTGCTTTCCCTTTAAGGTGATCTGAAAGGTAAAGGCCCATTCTGAACTCTCCTATATTAAAAGAAAAAAAGCATTGCTGTTTCATTAGTTTAAACAAGGTGTAAAGGAGAGCAGAGTCAATTCCTTGGCTTTGTGAGTGTCAGACAACTTCACGCTTGAGAGGCATGAAATTAATGATTAATTAGTTCATTCACTCATTCCTTACATAGGGAAACAGATACCTAAGTCTCTGTAGAGCACAGTATAATGAAACAGCTCCTGCTCTGCTCAGTGCCAGACTGCAGGCCCAGGGACCACCCGAGGACTCATTGCCTCCACATCCCTCCAAGAACTCTTAAGCTAAGCTGCCCTGTTGGTCTGTAAGGAAGCTGCCAAACAGGCCATCAAACCATGTGATAGCTCCCACTCTATCTTGGCATCAGCCAAGACTGGAAAAATACAAAAAAGCTTAAGAAAAGCCCTTGCACATGCAAAGGATAGTTGTGTCTATGCTGCGGCTACCAAACCTGCAAAGGAAATGCTGCTACTTGATTGTGTTACTATAAATCTTCCAAGGCTTTTAGGGAATTCCATTGCCCATTTTCACACCCTGCCTTATTGGGATGCCTGAGAACTGCAATGCTTGTTTGGGAGATAACTGTAAGGATCTCTAAACAGCGTTTTTTAAAGGCTGAGAAGTGTCAGCTTGAAAATTTTCAGGTGCTGATTTAAGGGGAAATCTCTTTTGGCAAAATGGTTTTATTCTCTTCCATGAAAGAAGGGAACCCTGTGCTGAAGTAATGGTTCTAAAAGCTTTTCAAAAATCCTTTCACTTCTTCCCTCCAAGCCTTTCTTTAGATATATAGCATTCAATCTGAAAAACTTCCGTATGAGAAATTTGTGCTTTCAGGTGCAGCATAATTTATAGTAACAAAATTTATATTTTCTGTTGAACTGGCAGCCCTTTAAAAGCTGATCAGATTGCAGGAAGCTAGAATAAATATGAAAGAAGACCAAATACATATGATGGAAAAGTATTGCCTATAGCAGATTTAGTACTTCTACCATGTCATAAGAGAAAGTGTATATATTTCTTCTTTTCCACAAACTCACCATAATGATTTTTCTTATTATTTTTATGAGGCAAGTCCTCTATCATTTTCATAGTATAAAAACAGTGAAACGCGATATTATTTGGTTATATGTTTTTACAGCACTGACATTTAATAGAATCTTTTCTAAAATAATTTCTGTCCAATATCCCTGTCTTGTTCAAATATTTCCCATCCCTCCATTTGAATAAAAGGTCCTGAGATCTATTTATCTTCCATTATTCTCTTTCATTCAGATGAAACATTTTTTTTCCTGCCATTTTAAGCACCACTCCAACCACATCTCCAGGCTCTCCCTTCCATTCAGTCCAAATCCAAACCTGAATCTTACTTCCCATCTTAAGTCTGGACTAAGACCCCACCTCTGGCTCACAACACAAACATTCTCTGAGCAAAATCTCTTGGCTCCCCTGACCTTCCTTTGGATGTCCATTTCCAACCTATTCCCAACCACATCTCTAAGCTCTCTCTTGAGCTGAATCCTGACTTTTACCCTTAATCTACTTTTCAGCTCAGGCTGTTTGTGGCATGTAACCCACAAGAGTCTAGTTTTCATTGAACAATTTACCCATTTAGTATTGAATTTATGTCCAGTAATCCAGCAATAAATATTCACCATCTCAGTTTTGGCTTCCCTTCTAAAGGATCATGTTTATTCAACTTCTGAGCTGCGAAAAATTTTAACTACTGTATTAATATCATTTGTATCAGAGCAAACTCCTGCTTAACTTGAGCAATTAATAAAACTCAGGCTTGACCATCTGTGAAATTCTGCTAATAAGCATCATGTCAAGCAATTATCCTTTAGACTAGCTAATCTAGGAGATTCTGTTGGGGCTGCAACCCTTGAAACATTTTAAAACACACAGCAACATACCAACCACATGCCAAAAACTCTAGTGAAGTTACATCAATTTATACTTGCATAAATTGCTCTAATTTTACCTAGGAGAAATTAGAGAGAAACTTCAGAATCTCAGCGGCCATACAATAATTAAGTCACGGCAGTATTCACAGTTGTCTGAAGGTGAATAAAAAGTAATGAAGAGAAAGTATGAAAGATATTACTTAGCCTTAAAAAGCTGCCATTGTCTCTAAGGCTAGAAAATTTCTTCTGATATCTATACTGCAGTGGAAGAATCAAGGGAGAAACCAAATACCTGTGTCAACATAAAACAAGCAAAAATCATCTTCATTGAAAATACAGGATTTTCCAACTTTCAGGATAAAAATTGGACTACATGTAGCAGGAGCTGTCTTAGGGAATGTCAAAAACTGTCAAAAATTGTTTTAGCTGTTTGGGCACATGTAACAGCCAACTATCCAGGTGTGAAGGTTTTCTGGTTTCATGCTGGCCACTGCCTCAAGCCAGCTCTGACACATGCAGAGGCTGGCTGGGATGTTCCTGCAGTGTGAGAGGAATTCTTGGATTGTGTGTGCTGGGTGTGCACAGCCCTGACACCACAATCTTAACTAAAGACCAAACTTGATTTTCATATTTATGAATCATTCATCATTTAAGTCCCATAGGTCTTGCACAAAAAGTGCTTTATTACTATCAGCAGCCTTTTCTCCAACTCTCCAAGTAAGGTTTCCTTTGAATAAACTAAAGGTGAAAAAATTGTCTCAAATTCAAATGATCTGTTCAATGCGTATCTTCATTTTTTAGTTTTCCATTTTCTGCCATTGGCTAAGTAGTCCAGTGTCTCAGATTGCTCTTGTCCCCAATAAGTAGAATTCAATTTTTTTTACTATTATTACATAACACAGCTATTTTTTGTGTATATGAGGCTGGTTTATACAGCAGTATATCCTTACAACTCTTTATTTGCTTTCTTTGCATCTTTGAAAAGGGGAAGAACAAGAATAGAAAGTTTGGAAATCATAATCTGAAATAACAGCAAAGAAATCAAGTTTCTTTTCTGATGAGGTTATGAAATACTGCAGATGATGAGTAAATTAAATTAGCATTGACATTATCTGATTCCAGCTCTAAAGTGGAGTAGATTAACCAACCTCTTGAAATCTCCATCAGTCCTGCCTTTTTTTTAATTTGAACGATATAATTTAATTTCACTTAACTTCAAAATCTTCTCTGTATCAGTGACAGAAAACAGTGCAACTAGAATCCCTTTTGGGAATTCCTTTCTGAGACACACACACACTTTTTAGTGGCACTAATTCATACATATTTTTGATAGATTAGAGTGTCTAAGTCTCAAAATTAAAGCTCACTATTTACCAGTGCCATATAGGCTAACAGCTAATTTTAGAGAAATTCCCAAAGTTGAAATGCTGGCCATAAGGACTCGTGCTCTTAAATCCTTTGGATACTGTTGAAAACCCTTGCCTTAATTTTCATTCCTGCAGTGTCGCAGTGACATCCAGTGGTCAGTAGGATTACTCTTAAATTGGGCTCCGACCCTACCAAAATCCAAGGACATCCTTGTCAGTGTATACTATAAGCTGATTCATGTGCTTCATGCCTGTGAGTTTTCACAGAACTGGTGCTTGACTAAGCACTGATTCAGCATTTGAAAAAGTCAGGACTGTCAGAGGCAAAAGGAAGGTTCCCCACATTTCTTTATTATGGAACACTCTCTTTCCATAATTCCCTCTTTCCAGTATTCCTAATGAGCTGCAAACTGTTTAAGGGTGCCCCCAAATTTACATCCTCCCAAAATGCTGATAAAAAAAGCAATTAATCCAATGTTTGTAGTGTAGTTGCTGCCTGAAGGTCTACCCTGATAGACTTAGACCAAAGCAAGGACTGAGGTCACTCAGGTCCTGAGGTTCTGCACCAAACACAGGTTAAAGAGAAAAGAAACACGACATGAAAACCAATCCATCAATATCAACTGCAAGACTAGGAGTCATTGTGTGGGAGAGAGAGAGAATCATATCAAGTAGCCCCAAACAGTGGAGGACAGAATCCCACAAAAGAATTCTCTTAAAACAATCACATACAAGGGGTAGTAAAGGCTTCAGTTTACACCCCACTCTGGGACTTTACCACTGCATCTTCAGAAGAGATGAACAGAAAAAAGTAACCTGCAGGTGAGAGGGGCCTCTAGTTGTCAAAGATGTGATAAAATAGGTGATAATAATAAACCCCAGAGTGCCATGTCAGAAGTCACAACAAAGATGTCCTAGGGGACATTTAAACTCCAGCTGCTCATATCAAAGTCAGACTGCTCATATCAAGCCCTACTACTCATGTTAAGTCCTCCTCTGTCTCCCAGGCAGATAGCAGAAGCCAGAGGCACTCCTCAACACAAAAAAATAGAAGCAGATATGAGTGTGATATGAGAGAAACTGAAGCTATCAGACATACTGACACTACCAGAGATAGGTTTTATTTTTCATTATTATGATAATAACACAACCTTTCCTACTCTCAGTGCTTATGCTACTGTGGAAAATACTCTCATTTATTGATTTTTTAAATATTTCTACTGAAATCTTGTTTAGTGACAAAGCTGGGATGATTGATTTGGCTTAGAAGATATTTCATGTAGGGGGCAGGAGGAGAGATGAGCAAAGGCTTGGGAAAAATTATCAAGGAGACTTAATAGTAGGGATGGGGAGAGTGGAGTGGGATAGAGGGAGGGACGAGATGATCTCTGCTGTTGAAGGAAGAAAAGGAAGAAAACAGTTGTGATGGTAGATGTGAGATTTGGACTTTCAGTTAAGAGAGGACTGAAAAAGAAAGGCAGGGTGGGCACCTTGAACAGCCAGAAATATCGTGATAGGGAAAATGAATCCACATAGATGGAGGAAGAAGGAAGGGAAGGAGGAAAACCAGTGTGGGAGCAGGAAGTGCAAAGAAGAAACAGTATGACTTTGAGAGGGAAAAAAAAATAACTTATCTTAAAAAATTTATATTACTTCAGAACATGAATAGAGTAAGAAACATGAAAACATAGCATGAAAAATATCTAGGTTCATATGGATTATATTGTAGTGGGACGCTTTATTAACCAATAATTTGGACAATTTAGGCTTCACCTAATTAATCTATAGTGGCCTGTAAAGGTCTGAAACTGTGACACAGGTAAAAATAGCCTAATCTTTGTTTTTGTAAGTTGTGCCAGTTGTGGAATGTTTTACAGAAAAGTTGGACAACTGTGACCAATTAGGCAAAGTGCTCTTCACAGAAATATGTAAATGATTTTATGATATATATATACCAACTGCACAACAGAATAAACGGACTTCACNTAATTATGTAAAGTGCTCTCCACAGAAATATGTAAATGATTTTATGATATATATATACCAACTGCACAACAGAATAAACGGACTTCGACATTTTAACTGCTTGAGTGAAGGTGTCTTTATTCTAGCCCAGCTCCTCGAGTTTAAGGAACCCTGCAACTTTATACAGAGTATATGATGTCAGAGAAAGACTGAGTAAAAAATCCCAGTTAGAATCACAGAATGGTGGAGGCTGGGAGTGACCTCGGGAGGTAACGTGGCTCAACTACGTGCTCAAGCCTGCCCACCTGGAGACAGCTGCCATGTACAGACAGCTTTTGGATATCTCCAGGGAGGAAGACTTCACAGCCTCCCTGGGCAACATCTGCTCAGTCTCCTTCACACTAATAAAATGGTTCCTGATGTTCAGAGGGAGCCTCCTGAGCGTCAGTCTTGTCCATTGCCTCAGATCCTGTCACTGGGCCCCACTGAATAGCACCTGGCCCCATTCTCTTTGCACCCTCCCTTCAGGTATTTCTACACATTGAGATTCCCCCATTGAGACTGTTCTCTAAGCTGAACTGTCCCATCTGTCTCAGTGTCCCCCCACATGTCCCTGTCTCTCCTTCATGGAGCCCTGAGCTGGACCCAGCAGTCCCGGTATGGCCCACCAGTGCTGATAGAGGAGAATGATCACCTCCCTCAACCTGTTGCCAATGCTCTGCCTACAGCAGACAAGGATCCCTCTCACCCTCCTTGCCGCAAGGACACACTGGGGGCTGATGTTAAACTTGGTATTCACCAGGACCTCACAAGGTCTTTTCTGTCAAATTTATTTCCAGCTGAGCAGCCCCCAGCATATACTGGTGCCTTGGATTGTTCTTCCCGAGGTGCAGAACTGCATTTCTACTTGTTGACTTCATGAGGTTTCTGTAATCCCAATTCTCCAGCCTGATGAGGCCTCTCTGGAAGGCAGCACCTACCAACCACTCCCCCCAGCTTTGTGTCAGCTTGAAACTTGCTGAGGGCACAATCTTCCCCATCATTATCAAATATCTTGAACAGGACTGGACCAAGTATTGACCCCTGGATTACATTGATGGTTGCTGGCCTCCAATTTCATGCCACTGATCATCACCCTCTGGGCCCATCCACTCAACCAGTTTATAATTCTCCTCACTGTCTGCTCCTCCAACCCATACTTCATCAGCTTGTCTGTGAGGATCTCACGGGAGACCTTACTGAAATTAAGGTCAGCAACATCCAGTGCCTTCCCCTCATCTACCAAACCAGAAGTTTGCCCAGTTGGTCAAGCAGGCATTATTACTGCATTCCCAGCAGTGTTAGAAAATGCTCTGTGACTGCTGTGACTGTTTACTCACTGCTAATATTCAAATATTAATAATTATTCTTCTCTCAAATGTCCTATATTAATTAACATTTGAATATATGCCTTAAGATTTCCAGAATAATGCTGCTACTCTAGTTACATAAGAAATTATTGATTCTGTTTTCAAATATTCTCTATATAGTTTGGTTTTATAAATCTTTCAAGTATCAAACCCTTTGAACAACTGTAAAGTAAGATACATACATAAAATAAAATAAGGATGTAAAACATATTTCTCAGACTTCCCTTAAGTAAATGCACTTTTAATAACTAAACAGTGAAACTCAAGGTTTTATCATCACATCTTTAATTTCAGAATGTGGTATTACCTATCCTTTCTCAAATGAATCTTAACTTTCTATGAGAATATTCAAAGGTGTCAGTATTGTCAGTATAATTATCAGGCATGTATGAACTCAAAGCAAAACACCACCAATCACTCAGCAAAAAGGTAGTTCTTGAATATTTAAAAGTTTGGTAGTGATTTTCCAGTTGCTTGATTTTGCAATATTGCTGAGGAAATAATTGTTTTCTACTGTAATCATAATTAGGTTTTCTAGAGATTAATAGTAAAACCAGCATGCCTCTCCCTCATGTTCTTTCACAGGAATTTCTTGCTCTAAGAGAGTTATATTGGAATATCAGGGAACAGTAAAGATTACAGAGGAGAAAGATTGTGCAGTGGGTCATATACAGGTTCATCAAAAGATTTTCTTATCCATTTTCAAAGCTGCACAAAAGATCAGTGTCAGAGGCAGCACTACAACTGGAGAAAGCCTGGTGTCAAAGCTCCTAAACTAAACTAATAAATGAAAACTCCTTTTGGGAACTGCAGTCAGTTTGGGAGATATAATGAGTTTTACTGCAGTTCCTAGAAGAAAAATTTCTGTGAGAAGTTTCTTATTTTCAGCTCCTGTACTTTGAAGAATTATTGCTTTTTTCTTCATTCAGTAAATTCCTGTCATCAACTCTCTCTTCTTGCAAGTTTCACTCACTGCCATGACAACATGTGAGGTCTTCATGGGGGTAACAATAAAAGGTGCAGAAGCTCCCCTCTAGCACCATCTCCTCTGCTGTGCCTTGATAAAGCATTTCCAAAGGAAATCACTAATTCTTATCACTCTGGATTCCAGTTAAAGGGATTTATAATTGTTGGAATGAAGAAACATGGAGGTTAAACTATAATGTTAGGAGGTTTGAAAAAACAGACACACCAGATATCTGCAACAGGACATTTCTTTGATGAAATCTATGATTAACTGTCATTGGCTTATATACTTCATTGCAACCTTTAGAATAGCAAAGAAGAAGGAGGTGTTTTCTTAAGAGAAGAAGGTGAGCACTGATTGTGCACAGAGGATTGCCCAGAAGAGGTAAGAGTCAGGATAAATTACTTGCTGCCATCTATTGACCATGCATCTTTAAGTGTCCGAGATCTTCAGTAAGACGATGAAAAGACTGTAAAATCTTACAGCATAATCACTACAGGGAAGCCTACCTCTATGTGACAACGTCAAAATAATTTGTAGATGCTCTATTCCTGTGTTAGCACATTCCTGAATTTTTACTAAAAGCTAGTGCCAGCTGTTTGCATATTGACTTTCTCAATGTTGATCTAGAACAGCAGACTCTTCTCCACATCAGAGTATGTAAGAAATGAAGCAGTCTGCTTTCAAAGACATCACAGTGACGCCAGCAAAGCTTGATAAATGACTTTGTATAGATTTGTTGCTCATGCCTAAGTCTGTCCCCTTCTCTAAAACAAAATGAAGTAAACTTGCATCATAGCTTGCTGCCCAGAATTATGGCCGTGTCTCCTCATGAACCCCTGGTTTTATGTGTTTATTTACCAAGGCTCTAAAATAAGAAATCACTTCTTTATTAAAAAATTGTCTCCTTGGAATAACAGGCTTCGGCATGATTTCTGATAGAGCAATAGCTCCTCTATATGATAGCTAACACTTGCAGCAAGAAACAGAAGCCCATCCATTCTGGGGGTTTCCATTATAGAGACAGGCACTGCTGTAAAAGATTGATTCATTTTTTGCGTCATTGAGTTACTCCATTTAAACAATGGTTTTTTTCCTTTACTGTACCAAAAGTAACAGAATAAAAAATAACTATTTCCTTTAAAATTTGAGCAAACAAATTTCTCAGGATACAATTACGCATCAGTCAAGCCGTGTTTTATAAAGAGCAAGTTAAGGTCACCAGCAAGTTGAGACAATCACTTGTTTCCAACAAACATTTCTTCTGACAACTGTCAGCTCCAGCAAGGGTGCTCACTATCCCCCCTGGTCCATCCTACCTCAGGTCTGCATCTAGAGATGAATAGTGGCACAACAGACCAAGCAACACTGACTTCATACCACCAGTCAAAAAACTAAGCAGTTATGATTGTTTCCTTGACCTCAGTGACACTCATCTTCACCCAGAGGAATACCCAGGCCTTCATCACAACACAAACACAAGAATTTGTCCATTTAAGTAAAGCCTCTGAGTTTGTACACTACTGAAGTAAGTAAAGGTGAAAGGCATGAAAAGCAGTATAAAGGAGCAGAAAATCTGACTCAGAGCTCTCCAATCCAGGCACACCAATCCTGTATTTCACAACTGTAATGATACAAAGAGACAAATGCACAGAATTTTCTACAGTGGGAAGACTCCAGAGGAAAATAATAGTGGTGCACAGTACAAAAGATAACTCAACCTGCAAAAACCGTTTCCACTGACCAGAATGGACAAATACTGATACATCAATAGTTTGGGAAACAAGAAAAATTGAGGGTTTATTACTACATGCTCCTGAAGTTTAGCAAGTGTTGTTATCCCGTCCTTCACATGTGGACTCTTGAATGAAGCAAGTACGCTTGTGTGAAACACAGAAGACTTCAATATTTGGCTTTAGGTTCTACAGATCATAAGCACCAAGTTCATAAATCACTCTCCCTGTTACATTTACAATGCAGTTAAGAAAGCAGAAATCCTTTTTCTCCCATCCCACCTTTAAGTTTATGCAGAACACTTCAGGGCACATGGAGTGATTGAAATAATTTCTCTTGGCACAATTGTCTTGTTTTCCATCCTTCATCCTGTTCCATAAACTGGTCACTCCATGCATTAGTGCCTCTTGACATCTTTGAGTAGATCTGGCCTCTTCCTCCAGTCAGCTGCAAATGTTGCCTTCCCTGGTGAACAAAAATAGAAACGTTCCTCTTTGTAAATGGAAAATAAAGTCCAAGTTTCCAATTTTATAGCACTCTACCAATTCCTCTGATTTCAGCAGACAAATAAAGCACTCAAACCAGTTTTCATCCTCCAAAAACAGATGGTCAAAAAGATGAGTCTCCAGAGCTGGAGAGATGCTATGATAGCTAAACACAGATTAGCTTAAAAGCCTTCAAGGGTCACAGCAAGCAGTGACTTTAGAAAACAGCCATGTGCCACTAAAACATATTTGGCAGCACACACTCACTGCTTCCTAAAGCCAGCACTATGGGTCAGTTCTTGGGAGGCACAGCTGGGAAAGAAGTATCCTTTCCCAGCTCTCTGCCAGTCCTAGAAGGTGTGTATTTTTCTCTCAGCCACCTGAGTGGCCTCAAAGGAGCAAATGTCTCAAAGTGTGGGATTTGGTCCTGTACATTTTGATTCCTAGCCATTAAGCTGAACTATAAGCAATAAGTAACACATATTTATGGGGCACCTGTCAAAGATAGCAAAACAGTCAATAATATTACCTGCTTTGGTATATCAGCAGCTTCACCTACATAGTCAGAAATCTCTCAGTGTTTATGCTACACACATTTGAGGTCATTGGTTTGTTGTTTTTTTTTAACCAATAAGGCACAATGCACCCCAGTGTATTCAGAAGCATCATCAGCTTGGTCTCAGCTAGGAAAGGAACATATTCCGTGTATGACTCATGGAAAGTCTATTTCCTTTAATTTGCTCTCTTTGGAAGTCATCAGTGCTATGAAGGTTTCACTGCCATAACAAAAAGTGAGACCTCAATTGCCAGAACACCTGAGAGCAGAAGGAAGTAGCCCTTCATACGGCACCTTTATAGGAAACAGCTGTGTTCTACAGCTGAGGACAGACATGCTGTACAGAATATACAGCAAACCAGTTCAGTTCATGCTTGAGAAAAAGCTTCATTTCTGAGTGACTGGGCTTAAAAACATCAACACACACACTTGAATATCCTATACATTTACTCTGCTTAGATAATGCTTAGTAGCACAGCTGTCAAAAACAGTTATAATTTAAAGTGAGCATTCAGAATATAATGTTCTGTATCAGTACCACTGCTGAGGCTAAATTTTAGGTGATAATTATAATGTTGATCATCTGAGATGAAAGTATATCATAAAAAACTACTCAAAAACCAAACAATTAATGCTTAAAAAGAAAATCCTTTACAAAACTGTCATAAAGAAAACATAAATATTAAATCTTTACTTGGAATCAAGAAATCTACCTTGTAAAAAAAAAAACAAAACAGAACTCAGAAATTAATTGCTATTTAGGTTAACTTTTTCCTTTTTTTTTAATTCTTGAATTAATTTAATTAAATTCTGTATCAGAGGAAAAACAGGCAGGGAGGAATATTAACATAGAAAGATTAAATCATAGAATCACAGAAACAGTTGGGTTGGAAAACCTCTAAGACCATTGATTCCAGCTGCTAACCCAGCACTACCAAGCTCACCAATAAACAATATCTACACATCTTTCAAATGCCTCCAGGAATATCAACTCCACCACTTCCCTGGGCAGCCTCTTTCAATGCTTGGCACCCCTAACAGTGAAAAAATTTTTCTTAACAACTGAAGTCAACCTTCCCTGGTGCAACTTGAGGCCATCTCATCTCATCTTGTAATTTGTGACTTGGGAGAAGACATATTCAGACATATTCCCCCTTTTGATTTAATTTCAATGAGAAGTGAAAATTCGATTCGTAGTGTTTAATATTTGGCAGTCCTTCACCTCCAAAATGTAAAATATTGCTTGAACCAGAAATATGTTCTGGAAACATTAGTCCCTATGGCTTATATCCCATTCATTTCCTCTTATCCTGGAATATCAGGAGATGGAAAAGACTGGCTCTAATTTTAAAATGTAGTCAGGACATAGCCAGCAAACAAAGACATAAGTGAGTACTAGGAAAGCTCATGGGCCCCAGACCAGATGCCACTAGTCTGGAAGAGACTTCAGTGCACACCTAAACCTGGAGAATTTGATGGTGCTCCTTAATATGAACAATGGCTGAAATATCTGAGCCTTAATGAATGCCAGCAATGGGTGAAGAGCATAATCAAGGCAAGCACAGTAATTAACTACTGGAATCCTCTGCTCACCTCCTGCTTGGAAAATGGCATAGACACAGTTGTACTGAAAGCCTTTTATTGGGCAACAAACACTGACTTTTTACAGTGGAGTCTCAAAGTGTTCATAACTTTATTCCAGTATGCAGTATTTGTTTGGATTTATCTCATACATAAAATCCTAATCTAAAGAAGAGGAATTTATAAATCCTCATCTTGACTAGCAGGTGATTCATACTAAAGAAACAGCTCTCCCTCCTGGTAAATCAAGAGATCTATCATGGCACTGAGTTTGACTCACTTTATTTTATATGATGAAAGACCTTATTTGTTTCAGAGCTAATGGGTGAGAAATAACCCATTAACTTCTCCATCTCCAGTGACAAAAAAAATATGACAGTTGGTTTATTTAAGAAAGACATTTAAATTAAACAAACAAATAATCAACAAAAAACCCAACAAAACAAAACATAGAATGAAGTATCAAAGTATAAATCATGAACAGAATTTATGCAGAGAAAATTATGTTATTTCAAAAGAAAACAAAGAAGTAGACACTCATCTCCAGTAGCTAATATAAGTGCTATTCAGAGAGAATTTACTGCTTTTCTACAAGTACTAGAGCACCTCCATGCGCAGTCTGAACCTTTATTCTACTGAGAGTTTCTCCATGAATAAAACCCCCTTGTCCCTTGAGGTGAACAGCAGGAGATACCAGTTGTGAGCATGTAGACAGGTTATCTGTTTGACAACAGCTTACAAACTGTAGCAGACACAAATTATTACTTTGGTACTTACTGTCATAAGAGTTACTGCAAAGGCAAATTATTTGGTAACCCTGCACATATGATTATAGCATCATGTTAGAATTAATCTCATTAGAAAAGAAGTGCTTCCTTGATCATAATCCTTCCTTTGCAGATACTCCTGACACTTTGTTGGGAGGGGTGTAGCATTTAGTGGAATAAAGCTAGCATTCTTCACAGATTGATGGCAAACTGTATTTTACAGATAACAAAGTGATTCTTGAACATGAACATATGAAAATATATTTTTCAATATTTCAGAAAGGCCATGCTTTGTTACATTGGCACTTGAGTAGACAAAAACAGGCTTACATATTCCAGGTCTGATTCTTGGATCAGTCACAATATGACTTTAATTCTCTTCCAAAAGTAGCAACTGGGGACTGCTTTGGCTTACAACATGAGATGCAGAAGCCTGAGGTGAGAAAAGAAAGGTTGTTCTCGTTTACACTGGTGACAGTTTCCAGACAGAGCTAGGTTAAGTGCAAGGCTGAGAGGAAAACAAATGATATCTGTACCCAGTGTGTCAGGAACATCAACATCAGGTCTGCCACACCTGAAAATACAACTCAGAATTGGCCAGAAATTCAGTACCATTCAAGACTAGTTTCTCAGTTACATGGCAGGCACTGTTCCTACTTGTCAGGGCATTATTTAGCTTTGAAATACCATGTACATTTGAATTAAAAACATATATAGTTATTTAAATCGTATTCATCTTTGCAGTATTTTATGTCATCAGGGCATAAAATAAAGCTGGTTGGTGGGACAGTAGCAATGATGAAACACAGCTATTGCCTGCCTTCAAATGACTGCTGGATTTGACAGCAGCACACCAGTCAAAAATTAGCAAAAAGCTATTAGATTAGGATCATTGCTGAAAGTTAGCTGATAAGGATCATTGTTAAAAAAACCTTGAAAAGCATTCACATATTTGACCAAACAAATGAGATTTATTTACCTCTATGGATAAGGGAGTGCTCTTAAAAGTTGGGTCAGTATGAAAGCAATCTAAGGCACAATGCTGAAAAAGTGTGGACAAAAACTTTCTTTGTAGTCTCAGAAAAGGTGCCTGTACATATATGTATGTATGTGTGTGTGTGTGTGTGTGTGTGTGTGTGTGTGTGTGTGTGCATAGTATTATTTTTCTGCAAAATCTCCCAGGAATTCTGGAATGATAGGTGGAGAGAGGTGACTACCCTCACTCTATTCTGTGCTGTTACAGCCTTATCTTGAACCTTGTGTGCCGTTTTGTACACCAAAATACAAGAAAGATACAAAGCTATTAGAGAGCATCCAGAGGAGGGTTACAAAGGTGGTGAAGGGTCTAGAGGGAAAACCATATGAGAAGGATATGAGGTCACTTGGCTTGTCCAGGCTCTGGCACACGGTGTGACTCCAGGGGTCATTCTGTGCAGGGTCAGGAGTTGGGACTTTGATGGTCCTGGTGGGTCCCTTTTAACTCAGGACATTCCACAATTCCAGGATTCTATTCTACAAACATTACCCCAGATACATATAGGAGGGTGAGCTGCTCATGTTGCACCAAAGAGTGCCAAATAGTCCTTTTCTTCAGCAGGTTTCCAGACCAATTTCTTCCTTGTCTTGCAGCCTGAAGAGACTGTAGTCTATTCATCTACCCGTCAACAATATCAAGACTTTCAAGTCATGCAGTATCACGTGTAAGTATGTTTCTTAAAGCACACAGTTTACTCTTAGAAAGGTTTCTTCAAAATATAAAAACACTGTAGGTTTATTGAACTGTCATCAGATAACAACAGCATGCATTTACCCTTCTTTTTTAATCAGCCTTTCCAGCAGAGAGATGCCATAAAGCACAACAGCATGCAATGCCTGTTGCACAGTTGAACACCACAAGCTGAAAAAGCATCTCAGTTTCTCCTTCTTGTTCGTGCAAGGCATATTCTTGTTTTCTCAGCCCTTTTTTGGAATGTTGCTTGTTCTCCCACTTCAGTAAGACACTCTGTAAGGGCCAAAGCTGAAAAGTGCACACAAGCTACTGAGCCTTGCTTTGTTTGGTACGTGGGAGACAGACAGGTGGCTGGTCAGACAGAGATTTTGTAGAAGCTTCATCATCTAGACTTGTTATGAAGGGAAAGTGTTAATAAATGATGCAACATGTGAAAGAGTGAGCAAAAATTCTGATTATATTTCATGTCATGTTCCAAATGCATCTTCAATTCAGAAATGCTTGCGCTATATAGGCTTTATGGGACATGAAGACTACAGCAAGAAATTAATTGCAGCTTGGCATGCTGCATGTGAAGAGTAAATATCCTGAAAAAAAAGAAATACATCAGAATGCTTCAAGTAGAAAATTAATTAAAATTTCCAGCTTCTTACTTCTAGAGCAAATTATTTACTGTGAAATGACCAGAGGGAGAGCTACTACATTGTGCTTTTCACATGCAACAACTAGTATCTGAGAGATAGTATGAATTTGGTCATGAATATATCGAAGGAAGGAAGGAAGGAAGGAAGGAAGGAAGGAAGGAAGGAAGGAAGGAAGGAAGGAAGGAAGGAAGGAAGGAAGGAAGGAAGGAGACAAGAGAAATTACTGAAATCCCTGGTATTTTNAAGAAAGAAAGAAAGAAAGAAAGAATTTTGTAACGTAGAAGAGATACTCAGAAGTCAGTAAACAAGATCCCTGAACTGAAATGTAGAGTTAAGACTCCCGTTTCAGCAAGTTACTGAATGTTGTTCTCAATGGACACCATTCCCAACTGAACATCTTGTAGTCAGTGGCTTTCCCACTGTCAAAAGTGTCTAATTACATCAGCTTAGAGTGCACTCTCCAGATCTCCAGACAGGTTACTTTTCACAAGAAACTCTGTCAAAGAATGGGAAATAAACAAGACAAAAGGAAAGATCCAGCCTACACACCACCAGCAACAGCCAAATTTTTTTATTCTTGTAGTTATGTGCAAAAATAGAGACAATGTTTTCAGTCACATGTTTGGGTTCCTGGTCCTAGGCTGATTTTGAATCCAACAAGTGCTTCCAATTTTAACAGATTTCATGACATGAAGTTTTAGGTTGGTTGCACAAAACAAACAAAAGCCAGAAGTCTGGGACTGGAGGAGTGTGATTTTTCAAGGCTTTTGAGAAAAAAAAAAAAATGTTGCTATAATTTTGACAACATAATTTAGCAGCTTTTATATAGAGCAATCTACACCTCCGCCCCTCTCCTCCTCGCCTCCCCCTCTGGTATTGTCTTGCCTGTCAATTATTGGAAGAAGAGCCTGTTCTTTAAAAGGCTTTTAAATTATTGGAAATTATTTGGAATATATTCTAAAAGCTCTTGAACGAAAGAACACTACCCCACATACACACAGAGCAGAAAGTATTTATTTGTGTTGTCAACTTAAATGTGCAGAATTAACGTGAGAGTTTATCTGGCTAACAACACCAAGGATCATCAGCTGTGCTGACCTTGTGCTTGAGCTGTGGGGATATTAAAAGGTAAACCTAGTGCTCCAAACGCCTAATGTGACATCACTGTGCCCATTCCGTCTGGTACCCATGATACTGTGAGGACTGTACAGAAAGAGTGAGGGACTTTGGGGCCATGACACTCCAGGGAGCAGTGCTGCTGTTAATATATGCACCCCAGCAAGCAAAGCAAGGCAGCTGCACCGTTCTGCCAAGTAAGCAACTTTGTTGTTAATGTGGGGTTTGTTTGCTCTGATACATAACAGACACATTCGAGTTCCTTCAACTATCACTCTGACTGGCATTGAAAGATATTGTATTATAAATTTTACATTATAATAGTGTTTACTGGCAGAATAAATTGCATACCTGTATTGAAGTGATGGAAAAGAGACATCACTCATTATCACATTGAGCAGCATGCTGAATGCAGCAGTGAACAGTGATAATCGTGCCAGCTAAAGCAATTTTACCTATGAAAAGTTGTTCAGACGTAAGAGAGACTGCTAATGTCTTACACAAGGCACAGCTATTTCCTATTTGTTTCTGAGAAGAACCTTACTATTCATTGATAACTCAGAAACTTCCTAAATGCGATGTACATTAAAGGCATAAAATTATTTCTCAATTTTCTTCACAGTCCTCTTTTATCTCCCTCATATTTATCTTTCACATCACCAGCTGTTGCTTTTCCGTCTTTTAAGTCACGTCACACAAATTAGAAATATGCATTTGGTTCAAATGTTGCTTTACAATTCACCTCCAGCCCCTCTGATCTCTCCTAAAATGGTTTCTGAGACATTTCTCCAGAGAGACCCATGTATCACCTAAACAGTTTTCATTTCCAAATTTAGCCTTCATCTGAGCCAGGGGTGTGAGAAGCTGATTCACTCGTCTTCCTTTAAATCTTGCTTTCTCATTGTTAATACCCTTAGATAAGTTTCATCTTCCTACCTCTGCCTACCAGTAGATATTTAGGGTGGTCTTCACTGCCAGAGAGGGTACCTTATTTTTGGCACCAACATGTAGGACTCTATATAAGATGATGAGGTGTCTGAGTTCTCAATTCAGTTCATGCAGATCTGGTTAGTGGAGCCCAGATGCAATTTATCCAAAGCAGGTAATAGGGATACCTTAGCATATGCTGCCTGGCTCCAGCTGTTAAAGGAAATAGGTTTCTCTAGGGCCTCTGTCACACACATCAGCTGCATGCAGAGGTCTTCAACAACATAAGATGCATGGGAGAGTCTTACAGCATATGTTTATGCAACTGAATGAGGCCCTAGACCTCTGATATCCATTGCAGAAGCCAAGGCAGCTCCCTCACTGCCAGACACACGAGTGCGTGTGAGTCCTTCCCCATAAGCTGAGTGAGATGATCTGCATTGATAGCTCTGAGTTTCACTATCTGGCTACATCTTGGAAGTTCAGTACAATTACACAGCACTAAAACTTTTCAGACCCAGTCCCCACTGCTAGCTGGACTTCATGTCTTTGAGGATCTTGTCCCCTAAAACTCTGCTATCATTGTGACCAGATTTACTTAGATAAAGTAGGAGAGCAAACACAGCTGCACAAGTTACCTGTGCTTAGCAAACTACTGAGTGTCTGTGGACACACGGGACTATTTCACAGTGATCTTTCAACCAAATTGGGTGAAGCAGGGGCTCAGCCCAGAAAGGAATGTCTGGGTACCAAAGTAGGTGCAGTATTTCTGAGGAAGCACTGCTGCCACAGAGAGCAGGGGCACAGAGAAATGCAGCAAGAGAACGTGGCAGCTCAGGCTCTGCTGTGTCACTCAGGTGGCTGAGTGTAGTGGCTCCTTGGCAGTTTCCTGAGCCAAGGTAAGGACTTTTTGGGTAGAAATCAGGTGGTATCAGAAAGGGATGAAAGGGATTTCCAAGGGTATTGTTCTACAAATGAACATGCATCAGTAAGTGCCAGCATCTGAGGGGGGTGTTGCCGTAATTAAATACATGAAAACACAGATCATACGAGTTATAAAAAGTGTAATAAGGGGATACTAATCTCCCAACATTGCAGTTCTTCTTAAAATATGAATAAAATATTAAATATGTCTCAGATTCTCTATATTCCAGCAGAAGACCCTGCTATGTATTGGCCAAGATAACAATGGTTCACCTTTTGAGGAAAAAAGTTTCACATACCACTTGTCTGTTTTTTCCACAAGAATAATGAAATGAGAAACAAAAGGAGAATACTATTAAAGAAAAGCAGCCCTGTTCTGGGAATTCCTTTTACTTGACCAGGTTGGAGAAAGGTGGGGGAAGTATTTTTAAAGACTGATGATTATCTCCTTCCCTCTGCTCAAAAGACACGGCCTGCATTTAGAAGTTTGACTTGCTTGCCATGGGGCATATATTTCTCATTTCAAATACTTTAGTTCAAGCCAGTTGCGGGTTCTAATATCAAGATTCTGTCGACAAACAATATAAAGCACGGCTCCTCTGTGTAACTGAGTCTATGTTCGACACAGAAAGAGTCCTCCATCGGATCACAAGATAGACTTAAAATAATATCCAAAGGAAATTGCAGGTGAAAAACAAAAGGAGATATATTGAAAATTGGAAATGATGGAAAAATAAAGTTGAGTTGTTAGAGCTGTTTTTTCCCTAATAAAAATCATTATCTCTCTAAAATGTATGCCACCCATGCATTTATCTACATTTCTGTTTGGCTATCATTTACCTGTTTTCCACCTGCCTGAAAGTAATCACCTGTTTGGAAAAGAAAGTTAAATTGTCTTTCTCAGTGAAAAGAGGGGAGAGAGATAAAAAGGAGAGTGGAAAATTATGAAAAGTCTTGGTGTAATCTGAATAGCAATGAAGTAAAAGCTACTCCTTGATGTGCCTATGAATCCTGTAAATGAAGTGGCCCTTGAATTAAATTAATTTAAAATCTGGCAAATATTACTCGGCATGTTTGTCAATGTGCTGTATAATTATTAATTTGTTCATCGAGGCAACTATATAAATAAATAGAAAGCAGAATGCTATGATTAAACTAACATTAGAAATCCAGGGTCAAGGAGCCCTGCTATACAGGGATCTAAATAGCTTTCCCAGGTCCTATTTTTACATCTCCATACAGATCTGCAGGTCTGTAACTGCGAATTAATTGGCACACATTTAGATGCCAACAGAGCTTTTGTATTCTCAGTGCACATTTTGTCTTCTCAGAGTGAGATGTTAGTAATGGAGGTTTTAATATTACCCCTAGGGGAGCACCAGAAAATCTTAACAATTTCCTTCACTAGAGTATTTTCATTAGAGCTAAATGCTGTGCAATTTACATTTGAAATCAGGTGTAGGGTAAGTATAATGTGACAAGACATGTTGCAATGTTAGGGTTTTTTTGTTCAAATGTTCCTTATTTACTGCAATATACCCTCAAAAGATAAGCATGCAATTAAAATAAATATCTTGATTTTTAACCACTCCTAATTGAACTGTTATTGGGATAATAGGAGCACAAAATAGAATCAGGCTTAAAAGGACCCAAAGCACAAGATTTAAATATTACTCTATTTAAACAAGAATGTTTCAAGCAAAATAGGTTCTGTGGAGCAGAAATGAGTTCATCATAAGTAAATCAGACTAAACCCTTCCTTTGTAGAATTAATTCAGCCTCATGGTGCTTAAAATGCCAAGAACTCTGCAGGGAAAAAAAAAAATCCTACCTTTTTCAGCACCAAAAAACCCCAAAACTGAATTGGTATTTAAAAAAAAAAATTTATTCATTAATAAGGGCACAATGCAGTAAGGAGCTAGAAAACCGGTGACAAAAGAGCACTGACAAGGAGCTGAGGCTGAATTTCAGTTGTTGGTCTAGCATGAAATTCTACTCTGCCAATGCCTGCATCTCGGAGCACCTCTCTTTTTCATGGCAACAAAAGAAGAAACTGCACACCTACAACAGCCTCAATCCAATCAGGGCTTCCTTCATGCCTAAACCTGATCACAGGACCTACTGTTTAAATATTTCTCCATGAAAAATCCCTAATAGGCTCAGTCAGACCAGGGTTATTACTGAAGGAGGTCCCTAGAGAAGGAAGAGGATTGCAGCACTTGCCTGGAGCCTTCTAAAACTGAGAAAATCAAACCATTGCCAGCAGCAGGAAGAGAAGAGGAAGCAACAATCCTTGCAATCTGCTGTTGTGTAAAATGACAGCCAGCCCCAAGTGCAGCAGAAAGCCACGTTATGATGAGAGAGGTCTAAGCAAAAGGGTCCGATGCAGAGGGCTGGGATGGTTACAGGATTGTCATGACTTATCCCTCATGCAATACAGCCCTGTTAGGCTGCAAAAAGCACAGGAGGGAGGAAATTGTCTCATTGCCTTCTTCCATACATAGCCAGGCAAAAAAATTACCAGATTATTTTGGAGGTCAAAATATCCATTCCACCTTACCAGGCTGTAGAAGTTAGGCAATGGCTACTGTTGTCTGCACAGCATCAATGAAGAAAGGGGTTTAGATGATAATTATTTTGTCACCCTTCTTGCTGCCTCTCTTGTGCCTCTGGATACACAGGGAGTCTAAAGCCAAATTGTCACCTGAAGGGAGAGGAATCAAGCACAGAGGACCAGACTTTCAAAGCTTGGACAGGATCAGACTTTCAAAGCTTGGTCAGTGCACACACAAAGGTGAGCAACCACATCAGTCTCATATGCTTACACTCAAACTTGTGAAAACTCAAGACCTAGATCTTCTGTTATTACTGCAACTTTGCAGTGTTCTTCTGTTAAGGGCACTGGGAGTTTTCACTGGAAAACTTACTGAATACAGGATGAACTGAAACATTATGAGCATGAGGATAGGTGCAGCTTAAAAGTCTTCTAAAGAATTTGCCAAATATTATTATTTCTGAATGCAGCAACAAATACTTATGATGTCTTTGTAATCTAATAGATTTTTATGATGTTTTCACTGCCATCTGAACGGCCATGAAACCTTTGCAAAGCAAGACCTAGGCAAACATTTCATATTATCTTGTCCTTTCACAGCAAATGGTGGGCAAGGACCAAAGAACCTTGAGGTGCCAGGTCAGGTGAGGTGCCCGGTCAGCAACTGCCACCATGCAGTGGTGAGCAGGACAAGGTGAGCAGAGAGAGGAAAAGCTGACCTTGAAAAGCTTGCAAATATTAAACAGCAGGAAGAAGAGGAAGAAAAAGAGGACTAAGAACAAAAATCTTCCACTTTGAAGAGAAGAGATGAGAAACTAAGAACTCAAGGGGTCCTAGGCTTTGTAAAGGCCTCAAGCTGTTAGGAATCTTGCCTCTGTAATATAGAATAAAACAAAACAAAACCCAAAGAAATTAGAAGAAGCCTTTTTTGGATGAGGAACATAATTAAATTACATTAAAAATAATTTTAAAATTTGAAGTTGATGCATAAAATAACCAATATAATCCAAATTCTTTTGAGATTTGTTAGAGAAGTGGTTGCATGTGAAATTACATTAATATTTTGGAGAAATAATTTTAACTCTGCTTTCCACATAGCTCTGACCACACCTTAGCCACATGTCCATCATAATCCCACATGTTTTCCAGAAGGTTGTTAAAAATGTTGACTATGTCTGAAATGCAAGGAAAAGTACAGTCAAGTTTTCAAATCGTTTGGAAAAACAGAAAGCATAGAGAGTGGTTTCTTCCTCAAGGAGGAAAATTAGGTAAGTGAGAAATAGCCTCAAAGAATTTTAGAAGCCTACAATATAGATTTCCCTTCTTAGCTACTTTATGGTCAAAGGCAAGAATGAACATTTCTCTGAAAAACTTGTTCTGGCCTATTCTAGACCTTTGTTTCCAGCCTGTGTATGTAGGAAAACATGTGCTAGGTCATGGCAGTCACAGACTGACCACACTAGATATGTCTGACCAGGAAGAGAGCACAGGAGAAGCACCCACACACAATTGCTTAGGCTATTGTTTGGTACTGCCAAGCTGCTGGGTCCTGATTTTGTGATAATAATAATGCTCCTCCCCTGTTTTGCTCCACCCATGGAAAAGAATAAGTCTTTGTATTCATTGCCTCACTATTAGACAGTCACACAGTCCAGCTTAAACCACCAGACCTCTGAGCAGGGAGAAATGCTGGATCAAGAACAAGCACCAGATGCAAGCCTTGGAGGCTGTTGCATCAACTTCTGTTTCTCAGGTGCTTCTCCTTCTGCCTAAATTCAAAGACATACCAGTTAGTCTATCTAAGAAATTGGGCATACCAGAGAGGTATTGTTCTCTGAAAGCGCAAAAAAAAATTTCATGTGCAGTTTTTCTTTCCTCTGTGAGTTCAATTTTCTAATTTCATAAATCTGACACACATGCACTCAATTTGTTTCTTCTTCCTTTAAAATTACTTGGAGTTTTCTCATTGTATTCAGCGAGAAGAAGATAGGATCATGGATGCCTAACCAAATAGGATTTCTGGTTGAGAACTGATTAAATATTTAAGCAATTCTAGATAGAATTCCTATTCTGAGGGACTTAATACAGCCCATTTAATTAAACTGAAGTGATTCCTTCATGCATAAGTTCTCTTACATGAGTAACAAGGAACACACAGTTGAGAATAAATTATTCTTCACAGTTACCTGAAATGTGGAGCCATTAGTAAATAATACAGGATTTAAGAAAGATATTCTTGAGGATATAATCTCCCTTGTGGAAAGAAATGTTTTGTACTATAGGCAGGCTTGATGAGATTTGAAAATTATTTTATACTGGAAATGAACTTATTTTTGCTTTGTCCATACTATGGTTTGGCAATAATACCTAACCAATCTCAGCCTGACCAAAATCCATTAGCTGGGAATGCTGAGTCACAGAGCAAAGGAGGCACCAGATGGAAGTGGAGCAAACATAGGGTTGAAATACATAAGAAATTAAAACAGAGTTTAAGAAGACAGGAGGTAAAAGTTGGCTGAAATTGTGCAGACACTGTTATAAATTCACCCTGTCAACTTTTCTCTCCTCTTCCAGGGCTGACAGTCCATAGAGAAAACAGCATTATAGGTCCAGAATATTTTGAAATTTACTTATATTCATTGACTGAAATCGAAGTTTACCACTATGTCTAATTCTAGAACATAGCCAGTCCCTACTCTAAATATTTATGTACTGCTTCTTTTTATCTTTTACTTTCTTTTTCAGAAAGCTTAATGAAAAGGAATGAAACAGAACATTTTCCAAAAGAGAGTATTCCATTAATTTTAAATATTAGAAATCTTTGGGTTTTGAAGACAAAAAGATTTTTTTTCATTTCAGAATAAATACCAGAAAGTATAAACACTTTTCTTCACATATTTGAAAGAGGAGCTATATTTTTTCAGCTGAAAATGAAACTTTGTTCCAGTCAAAACAGAAAATCTAAGAAATAAAGATCAAGTTCAAATAATTTTTTTCTTTCAAAAAAACACAGCTCTCATTCCAACTTTTCCACCATTAAACATTACCTCAACTTTGCAGTCTGCTGAAACCTCCTCCCAGAAAGGCATTTAATCTGTAAAGAGAAGGAATGATAAAACCTTGTTCAAAATATTTTTCAGTAATATTAGACTGAATTTTCTAGAATATTGGACTACAGACACGGGCAAAGTGTCTTAGACCTTCTTCCTGCAGATTAATGATGGAAATATTTCAATGCCACAAAGTAAACCATCTCAAGTCTCATTTTTAAAGGCAGAAACATGCAAGTGACAAACACTGGTTAATGTGGAAGCTCAGTGCACACTGTGCTCTTCTCTCCCAAAGAGGTTTTCAGATTGTTTTTATGCTGTTCCACATTTTTTGACCTATTATTCCATTCATTATTACACTTATCATATAGCTCTATAGAGTTTAAACAATTGGCTTTTTTCTGTGTTAGCACTTTGTTCAAATGGAGGGGGTCTTTTCTCCTTTAAATGATGAGGGGGATATTTTGCTTGTGATTAAGGCTCTGATCTTTAGTCTGGCTTTAGCCATTTCTCACGGGCACAAAACTTGCAGGCACATTTTGCAATGTAATTATTTGTGTCTGCAATCTAGTTACTTAGATGTCTGAATCCCTGATTGCATCCATAAGTCAGGGACTTGGACATTTAAGTGATCTAAATTGCACCTACAACAATTTGCACCTAAAATGTCAAAAAAGGATATAGCACAGAGGAAAAGAGTTCAAAGATGGGTGATGAGAATAATTAGGAACGTGGAAAACCTCAGAAATGAAACAAAATGGAACAGAATTGGACTGTTTACCTTAAAGATGAGATGAAATGAATTAAAGAGGAAATTATAGAATGCAAAGGAAATAAGGAGTGTGATAGAAAAGATAGATAAGGCACTTTTACTCCCCCTCTTTTATCATAATGCAAGTACAAAGAGACATTTTTAAAAATTTAAGCATGGAAGATTGAAAATTCATACAAAAAGAGACACACCTTCCCATAATTAACATCTGAAAAACCCAACCACGTGACATATCCAACAGGACTCAGCAGAGGATGAGGCACCTTTTTGATTTGAGAAATGGTCAAAACATTTAAAAGCCATAAATTTCAGAGAAAAAACTACTTACATTCCTTCTTTAAAGCTTCAATTTTTGTTTGTTTGGGCTTTTCAGTTTTCTGTGTTTTGTTTTCTTTCTTTTTTTAATAATGACAGGGTGGAAGGGGTCTTTCTTCAGGAGCTGTTTAATTTAGACATGTCTGACACGTGTTTCCTCGTACCTTGCCTCTGAGGTATTTAGGTCTGCCTCTGGTTTGTGACAGGTCACTGGGAGACGAGATGCAATGAGATGAGATCCTTGTCAGTTCAGCCACTCCTCCTGGGAGGACACACAAAACCAGGAGCCCTTTCAGAAACTGCCATAGTAGGACTCAAGAGAGCTGTAGACTGGAACCTTGCACCTTTTCTACCTGGGTAATACAAAACGTGACTGAGAAGTTCATATATTTCATAACAGACTAGGGAGTGTCATTATATATTTAAAGAACTAGAATCTGAATTACTGCAGGGACTTATTTTTACAAGAAAATCTGTGACAGGTTATTGGAAGAGATTAAATAGGGTTGGCTAAAAGCATGCCCCATGTTCCACAACAAAGAGGAAAGTTATTACTCTATTCTCAGTAACAGAGAAAGAAATGGATTTTCTTTTCTTCAAAAAATAAAAATGTGAGAGGCATACACACACTGCCTCCCAGTATTGGCTAATAATTTTGTAATCAAAAGAAAAATACAAGGAAGAATTCAAGAAAACTTGTAAAGAAAGAGAGGCAGCTAGGATACTGAGCAGTACACAAAATAATACATTACATAGTGCAGATCACCAGTGTCTGAATCAGTAACCACACTCTGGTAGATTTGACTTTTACAAGCAAACATGGTTAACAAACCAGTTTGTTTTGCTAAAAACCCTGCTGATCTGTTCTAAGAGTTCCTCTGCTTCAAAGCCTGATCTCACCTAAGCTGGTCTGTCCTTCCATGCAGTTGAATTGATGGTACAGCTGTTGTAGGTCTTCAGCAGAGCAGAAAGAGAAATACACGTCAAAAACAGATATAACTTGGGAGTTTAGACATTTCCTGAGCTGTAGGAGATGTGGGTTGAAGTCTCATCTGGAAATCAGGCAGAATATAGATTTGGGAAATGGTCTTTCACAATTTTAGAGTAGGTCCCTAGAGAGCCGTAAGAGAAATTATTTATTGAGTGTCTTTTCAGCCACCACCTCTGGAGGTCCTTAAAAGACATGTAGATGTGGCACTAAGGGATGTACCAGAGACATGGTGCTTAGGGACATGGTTAAATGGTGGACCTGTCGGTGTTAGCTTTAGAGTTGGACTCGATAATAAAGGTTTTTCCAATCTAAATGGTTCTATGATCCTATGAGATGGTTCCAGGCTTGATCACCACAAAACATAGGACCTGTGCTGGTTTGAGACTGATTGACATTTTTTTGGGCAGGAAATAGCCACCCCTGGAAGTGAGGTCTGCCTGTGGACTTCCCATGAGCCCAGTGCAAGACCAGTTGTGGGCCAGATTTAAGGACAGACAGGGAAATGGGCCAATCAAAAGTGAAATGTGTCTCAGTAGGATACACATTTGGCAAAGGACTGCCTGGGAATCGCTCTCTTTCCTTCCGGCTTTGAAGAGGTACAGACGGGCTGTGCCCTCCTCAGCCCAGCTCCCATCCCCCCGGCCACAGAGGCCTACGGGAGAGGAGGCTGGGCTGGGCTGTGCCAGGAGCCCCTTCTGAGAGAGCTGTCCCGGCAGGGAGTGGGTGGAGGGACAGGCTGGCCCCAGGCTGGCAGAGGAGAATTCCCCCCTCCCTAGCGTGGAGAATCTCCCGTTTCTGCAAGCCATAGCTCAAGGACACATTATCAGAAGAGCTGATAATAGCTGAGCCACTGGCAGAAGTCCCAGAAAGTGAGGTTTTAAGTGTTTCTTGCCCAGATGGACCTTTCTAACGCATGCATCCTACTCAACTGAAAGGGGAGCAGCTCGAAGGAGATGAGGCAAATCCTGAGACCTGATGTCAAGGAAAAGACAGGAAAGAATCCAAAGTGGGAAGGAAGAATGAGGAGTGGGCTGGGTTGGCATGGACTTCTCTTGCAAAGCCATAGAGAATGGACTNGAAAAAGACATTCTTAAACTGCACCCTAAAAGCTGATACAGCCCATGGGCAGTTGTGAGAGGACTGTCCCATGGGGGGCGATGTTGCACAATGGCAAGACGCGGGCGAGCCATTTGTGAACTGTGTGGCCACAAGAGGACTGGAATTCTTGTGGGGGATCTATGGCAAAGCAGGAGGGACTCTGCTCTTCCTGATGGGTTGGGGAAATGATTGTTCAAGGGGTGGATTGACTGAAAATCCTAGGTTTTGTCTTTTCACGTGGTCAGTGGGAGAGTGAACTGTAGGTGGGGGGAGGATGGATGTTTTAAAAGTTTCCTTCTGGTTTCTGTTTTTTTTTTCTTTCTTTTTAGTGTTAGTTAATAAAGTTTCTTCTCTATACTTTAAGTTTGGATGATTGTGCTCCTTTTCTGGTCCTATCTCACAGCAGAAATTGAGAAAAATATATTTTCATGGGTGAACTGGCCCTTGGCCAGTGTCAAACCATGACAGACCAAAGCCAGGCTGCTTTCTTGGCCACCTTGGCCTACCTGGTTTTCCAGTTAGACTGGCAGTTTTCAGCAATGCTTCTTGTTCATACCTAGTATAATCCCTTGTATCACAGACAGGCTCTGGAGGCTTAAATCAGTTCTACAAAATGTAGGGAACTCCAATGCACTAAAAATGCTTTGCCTGGATAAAAATTATGTTCCATGTGTTGGTGCAAGTGTAGAAAAAACTCAAATATGGATATTTAGAAAATAAAATGCAGGTGTGTAGAGGACTAAATCCAGTTCCTAGCTAAATACAGAGTCCTTCTATAGCCATACATGACCCTGGAACAGGATCCGACAGAGCAATATGAGGTTTAAGAGGTTATGATAAGAGAAGACCAAGAGGATCCTTTGGATGAAGAAGTAAAGGAAATAACTACAGAATAGGAAATAAATAAACCAAATGGAATTAGAGGAGAGATTCAAAGAGCTGAACTACACAATCAGAGCAGTAAAGTAAGTGATTTTGACAGGTCCAGGGTCAAGGAACGAGAGGGAAGAAAGAAAGCAGATTAAAAGTCATTGCAGTGTTCAATTGCAGCTGAGACAATGGCAGCATGACTACACACTTTAGATCCTGGAATTAAGAGTTTAGACAGTATCAGAGATCTTGGCAACTCTTTGGATTTCATAGACAAGGAGACTTAATATGCAATATTTACTTCTTCTGATTTCTTTCCCTTCGTGTGAGTGAATAGGTGTCAGATTGTTTGGTCAGCTTAAACTCCTTTGAAACTGAAGGGGCTAATTGACAACTTTCATTTAAAGGCAAGTATAAGAATCCAGAATGGTCCTTTTGTCCACTGAGTTGTTGAATCAATAGCCACGCACTGACAATATGTGCAACAGTCCAAACAAAGGGTTGCTTCCAAGGCTGAGGAATTTGTTCTGATTCTGGGGAGATTTGAAAGTCTGTGAGACAAAAAAGAAAGCACAGTTGTTACAGCAACCTTTAAGGAGACACTAGACACAGCCTAGATATGCAAATCTCAGAAAAACTTGGAGAGAAAATATTCTCAGCTGATTGATGGTTAAAGGGCACTTGGATCTGAAAGCAATGAATGTGTCTAAAACTGTTTGAGAGAATGTTAGCCACCCCAGGTCAGAACTGTGCTGGGGACCACTTTCTAAATTTAACAGCACAATCAAGCTCCAGTGTCAGGAATTCTCCCAGTGCTATCCCAAGTCACTAGAGCAGAAGTACCCAGCCTGACCCTGACCCTGGGGCTTCTGAGGAGAGATTGGCCAGGCTGCAGCTTCAGGCTGAATTTGGGGGAGGCAGAAGGAGAGAGGTAGTTTACCTGCTGATATTTTGCTGTGTTGGAATGGTACCCATCTCTTCTCACACTCTCCAACCAGCTATATACAAGCACAGGCTGTTTCCCAGAGAGAGGCAGTGCAAAGTGAGGAGGACCACATAATGTGCTGGATGCTACGAGTGCTTGTTACATTACAGGATGTTTGAGCGGTATTAGAGAAGGCACTCAGCTGAGCAAAGATGTATTAATAAGATTTCAACATCTATCAGTTTTCCAAGCCCTACCATTGGGCTATATTCTGTTGAAAACAAGTGGTCACCTTCCTCATTTGGCCAGACTTCAACTACTGCAGCCACGAGAAAACACACAGCCACCTTTGTTTTCCCATCTGGGCCCCAACTATGGGAAAGAGAGAAATTTTTTCTTCTTTGCCCTCTGTATGTTCCTTCTGCTTCCTCTTTACTATTTTCCTTTTTCTATGAATCCACAGAGAACTTTTGCTTTTCAAGAATTAGTTTTTTTTCCATATTAAGTATTTTTGGAAAATAATATCTCCTGTTCTCTCCTTCTCTATTCTTTCATGTTTATTCCTAGTTAATGTTCAGTGGCCAACACCAGGTAAACACAATGCAGACATTTAAAGATAAGCTCATAATCTATAGCCCTTGCAGAAAATTTCTTCAAATTACAAATTGCCTCATCCTAATGTAGCTGATAATGGCCAGATGAATCACTTGTAGGAAGTATCTGGTTCTCTTCCGTCTTTCTCACTGTGGAAAAGTTTTGGAAAACAGGGCTGTCTTTCTTTCTTGTTAAGGAGTGAGCAGCCCAGATAGTTTCTCACTGAAAATGTCTCACTCTGGGCGATGTGTCTGTTATGCTAAGGAAAATAGTATTGAAAATTTCAAATGTGTCAAAACCAGAATTTTTTCCTTCACCTCATTCAAAATAGAAACAGGCAACTTGAAAAATTCCACCATTCAAAATAAAGCAAAATCACACAACATGATTCAACTCCAGGCAGATACAGTGCTTCCTCAATAATTATATTTGAGAAACAGCAAGAAAAATATTAGCAATATAAGGCCTTCACACCCTCTTTTTATTTAAAAAAAAACAAACAACAAAAAAATCCCACAAAAACTTCTCCAGCTGATTTGACTTTTAATTTTCATTCCTCTCTTTGAATACTCTCATAAAAAATACATTAAGCAAAAAGCTGGTTCATAGTATGAATTATGTTTTTACTCACTTCAGTGGACTTGTGTCACATGGAATTGGCAGTTGAGGTAGTCACACGGGAATTGTGTTCATCCTATCCTCCACCTCCCACTCACTTACAGAGATTTTGGAACATTCCTAATAAATGTAACGTCCCAGTAGCTGACTGTATTTCTGTTGAAGTGAGGGGATTGTTCTTGGGATCATTGGGATGACGCAGAGAGGCTGAAAACCTACTCTGAGCTCTTGAGAGACAGTTATCTGAGATGGTTAAATACAAAAACAATTCCTCTATCAAGAAAGATAGATTACCTATTCAATTACCTGTTACCTAAAGTCAATTACCTATTCATTCATACTGTATCTTAAATCGGGGGGTTTCTAAAAATTGAGTCAATTAAGTACAAGCAATGGCTGCAGAAAGTTGTTCCTCCATAAGAAAACTGAGTTGCAAATTAACAGGTCAGACAGACCTTTTACTGGAAGTCAGTTCCCATTCTGCTGAACTACATTAATTTTTCCTTATTTAAGTTTCTCAACTGTTGTTTTTAATGTGAATATGCAACTATAAATCTGTGCTGCTTTCAGCGAGGGTGTGAAATAATGCACAAGAAGTTAAAGAGGAGTTTATGTTGCAAAAATATTTCTGTTACGGAGTTAATTTCATATCATTTTATTCTTCTCAAACTTATAATTTTCTACTGCTCATACATTTTTATGGCCACAAGTGATTGTTAGCATCATCTAGTCTGACATGCAGCATAGCAAGGGCCAGAGAAGTTCATCCAGTAATTCTTGCATTGATCCCAACAATTTACATTTGGATTAGAGTATATCTTCTACAAAGACAACCAGTCTTCATTTAAAAACTTAAAAGCAATGAAAAAAAATTTCTGCTACACCTCCTGGCAATCTGTCTGAATAGTTAATTAAATGTTAAAAATCCACAATTTATTTCCAATGTGAATTTCATTTTGTATTAACCTTAACTGGGTATCTTTGCCACAGTGGAGAAGTCTCCAGTCATCCTCACATTTCCCAGTGCCAAGGAGTTAAGAGCCTGGCAGTTGTTTTAAATATTTTTTTTTCACTCACAGTGTTGATACACTAGAGAATTACACATGATTCATGGCCAAGTATCATACCTGCAATACCCCATCCTGACAGCTGAGCCCTGCCATTCTCCACAATGGAAAGTACACCCAGTGTGAGCACTCAGCAGAAAGGATGGCAGCTAAGTTCCATAAACCAGGCTCATCTCTTGGAATCACACCTCCAAGCTGAGCACAGGCCCCGTCACACAGAAAAGCCCTGTGTGGCTGCCCTGGAGAGGCAGCTTATGACAATTAGCTCCTGACAACGTAGATGCAACCACAGCTTTAACAGATGCTAACCCCAAGGATAAACACCGAGGGGCATGGAAAATGTGATCAGAGCTGACCAGATAATGAATCTGTGCATTAGAAGGCCATGGAACAGACCCAGTGTCCTGCTTGAAGAAAAAGCTGAGAGGTAAGCAGGGACTTGCAAACACATTTTTTTATTTACAGCTGAAAAATAATTGGGTACTTACAAGTCAAACACTCAGAAAACCAAGTTCCACCCATTCCATCTTCATATCCTTGCTTAATATATGGGTATTTCATCTGCAAAATTATTTTAGACACTTGCAAAGTGGCCCTAATGTAGCCAGCACTGCTCATCCTCCCTCCCCACCAATCTGCTGCGGGGCCTGCTGTGCTACCGTCATGCTATTAACATTCCTCCAAAGTCACAGAAATGCTGGGATGTACCTGATGCATTCAGAAACCCAGCAGGTGCCTTCTGCAGGTACTGTGTGTCCAGGCAATGCCAGGAAGCAGTCATAAACTTAACACAGTAGTAAGCTATGTAATTTTTAGATAACAGCTACTTATATAAGTATAGAAATTGCTACATTTTATATGTACACATTGCTCACATTCCAATTACGGACCAAGACCCAGTGCATGCAATTAGTATTTAGGAGCAATACATTATTTTTTTTCCCAGCATGCCACTCCGTGATCTGAAAATGCTGGTCGGTTCCTAAGTTACTTTGCATGTGTCAATGTAATTTTCCCTCAGTCCCAGAAGCTTCTGGAGCACCTAAATAATGTCATGAGGGCCTAATAATTGTGTCCAGGGAGATTCCCATACAATTTTCATCTTTTATTATATGTTTAGCTTATTTAGACGTCAATATCATTTGGCAAATTGCATCTAGAATACATGGGGAGGATGAAGCGTAAAAATTCGCTCTTGTGCCTCATGGCAGCCCCAGGTGCAAGGTATTATCCTTTAATGCCGTGGAAAGGCTCCAGCTACCTGACACGAGGACAGGACGCAGTGATGCTGACTGAGTAATTTCCCTCTTAAGCTTTATTTGCAACACCGAGGCGTTTGCCTTGCAAACGGCGACATTTTAATGCTTAAAATGGGTATCGACGGCCGGCGCGGGGAAGGCGAGGCCGTGCGGTTTTGTCTCACTCGGCTCCCCGGGGGTCAGGCCGAGGCTCCGGGACAGGAACCGCCGGCTCCCAGCGCCGCTCGCCCTGCAAGGCACGGCTTTCCCTGCCCGAGCGCCGACCGACCTGGGGGATGCACAGCGCCCGGAGACAGCGGGGCGGCTGCGAGCGGGGCGGGGCGGGGGACCCATCCCTGCCCTTGCCAGAGGTCCGGGGAACGGGGGCAGTGCCGGGGCCGGGGCCGGAGTCGGCGGCGGGGTAGAGCAGCACGGCCGGGAACGGCCGCCGGGGGGCAGCGCGAGATCGCCCAAGCGCCGCCGNGGGCCCGGTGCCTTCCCGCACCGCCCCGGCTCCTGCCCGCACCGCCCCGGCTCCTGCCCGCGCCCGTCCCCGCGGGTGCCCGCCCCAGGCAGGCGGCTGCCTCTTCTGCCAGGCAGCCTACGACAGGATGAGAGGAACAGTCTTAAGCTGCGCCTTGGGAAGGTTAGGTTGGACATTAGGAGGAACTGCTTTCAACAGAAAAGATTGGATAGACATTGGAACAGGCTGCCCAGGGATGTGGTGGAGTCACCGTCCTTGGAGGTGTTTAAGGAAATACTGGACGTGGCACTCAGTGCCATGGTACAGTTTGACAGGGTCGTGTTCAGTCACAGGTTGGGTTTGATAATCCTGGAGGTCTTTTCCAACCTAATAGATTCCGTGATTCTGCTCCCGCGGGGCAAGACCCAGCGGAAAGCCGCCCCGGCGCCCTCTCCCCTCAGATGCCGGCCCGGCCCCAAGCCCACGCTCCCCAAGCGAGAAGCCGCACGGGGTATTTATTTAAGGAGATTTCACCCAGGAACTGCTGATCAAAGCTAATGCAAAATAAATGTCTCCCTTTAATAGCCTGATTCCTCGAAGCCCTTGACATTGGAAATTGGGATTTCCCCGTGCCATTAGCACTTAGCAGTAGGCGCTCCAGCCCAGCCAAGAACAAGGGATTAAGAGGTATTTGTCTAAACTAATTTCTCTCTCTATACCAAGTCTATAGAGACTGGTGTTACTCTGCTGGAATTGTGCAACACGGCTAATTGGCTACAAATTTAACAGTGGCAGGGCTCCCACCACAGGCTGCCGTGTACTCATTACCGCCATTCTCCCCTCAAACGCGGCGGCGCGGGGCACCTGGGCTGCCCCTGCCCTGGGAAATGACCCCTTGGCTTGGGCCGGGCTCCTGGCTCTGGGCAGGGTGAGAGGCTTGCCTGCCTCCCTGGGGAGCCAGCCTGCCTTGCGGAAAGCACAGTCAAACAATTAAAGTCACCATTATCCTAGATGTAGCACAGCGTCTGCAAAGTTTTATTTTTGTGAACGATCATTCAGGATGGATGTTGACTTTTTTGCACAGATGTTATACCACTAGTCATCTCCCTTCCACAAAAAAGGGGGACAAAAACTTATAATATTTGGATGTGATTCCTTGAAATTCCTCCCTCCAGGCTGTTTTGCACCTTGACTTCACTCTTTGCTTCTTTATTACTTGACCACAAGCTAAAGCAAAAAGCAGTTGAGTTTATATTATGCATGCATCTGACCAAAGGGTCATTAAGGGTACACAGATTTTTGTTTTATTTGTAGGTCAGTCAAAAAGCATTCCTAGAATAGTCTGAAACTAAGGAAGAAATTCTAGGAAAGACCACAGCCTACATCACTGCTGCTGGAGAATGATTCCATGACAACCAGGAGTTTATTCGTTCTACCCCAAACTGCACCCCCTTACCCACAGCAGCACCACTAACTAGACTTTTGCTTGTCCTAGGAGGGGGGGCAGAATTCTCCCAGCAGGACTGTTTAGTAGGCCAGAATGAATTCCTCCACTCCCAAAGGTGCTGATGGAAATCTGAATAGCTGCATGAGTCAGTCAGGACCTCAATAATCTCATCTTTCAGAGCTAACTTCTTTCCCGAGATGAAGCACTGTTGCCCTGAACAGAAAGGTCATCCTGAAGCTTTGATATAATCCACCTCAGCTGCCCAGAAACCCAGGGAACTGGCAAATAAAAAGACAGTAAAACAAGAGCAGTAAAACAGTAAAACAATGCCAGTTCAGATAAAATTTTCAGACACTAGATTCACAAACCAGGTGGCGTTTCTGCCAGAGTAATTTTGCATCTCATCATTCACGTTCAAGGGCGAAACTCAAGGTCTGTGATTTGTCTACTGAGTTCAGCATCTTATAATTCCTCTTCCATATGATTGTGAAACTCCAGCAGCATCTTATCCAGCCAGGCTGAACTATCGGGACACTATTAAAAGAATAGCTGTTTAAAAAACTCCGCAACACTGTTTGTTGAATCTTGGCATGTGCTGCTGGGCACAGTTATTCTATACTGAGAAAAGCCCATGAAAATTCACAGAATGAAATTCTGTCTTTCCTGAGATAGATGGGAAAGACACAGTATTTCAGCAGAAACAGAGTTTTACTGAAGGAAGACATAGACCTCCAGCATCCAACTCATTGAGTTGATCCAGCCACAGGAACCAAAGCCAGGCTGGCAGTGTTTTCCCTCCCTCTTCCTTACGTACACCCTGATTAAAAGTTAACAAGTGGTGTCTGTTCAGTGGAACACACTATCATTCTGCAACAACACAAAGATAGCATCAATTTTAATTTCAGTCTACAAGGTAACAATAAACTGCTGGACAAGAATTAAACTAATAATATCAGTCCGTGAACACACAGAAATAATTCTGTTAAAAATCTAACATCTAAGGTGTTGTTAATCAAACCTTTCAAGGTAGATCTCTCTCATGGCCTTACCCAAAGTGCCTTCTGAGATGTGCATAGAGACTACACAAATTCAGGGAGAACATCTTCAATGTGAGGTAACAATGGGATGTAGAAGGCGGCATAAAACAAGATGATTATTCAAGATGTCCCACTTCTGTATGAAACATAACTAAAATATCATCATGGCTTGCCAGGAGCAGAGGTTGTGTGCCGAGGCAGTAAGTACCCCTGATAACTTCATCCAGCAGCCAGAGGCCAAGCTGCCTAGCTCCCTCTCATTAAGGGAGAAGTGCTCCATTCAATGAGGCACTTCAACAGTGGTCTACCTTTGAACGTGCAAATACCCCCATTAAATCTGGTGGATCGGGGCCAAAACTAATTAATTTAGTGATGCTTTGCATCAAAATCTCACTTACAATACATAGCACTCACAATCAGAAAGGCAGGGGATTAATTAAACTAACTATTTAGAAAGCTGAGCAGGTTAGGACTGGGTTAGGACTAAAGAGCATAATGATCTCCTTAGTGGAAGCCAGAAAAGCAAATGATCACTGTGAAACTGATAGGAATTTGCTGAGGATTTATTTCTGTTTAGGTTTTCTTTTTTTTGTGAGATAAATGAATTGGGACTGGCAAAGCAACCAATTTTGGGTCCAAGAGGCCATGCACTTTTATTTAGATTACTTCTTTCAGCCTGCCCCTACCAACCAGGCTCAACCCAAACTGTGTCATGATCAGCAGCTTCATAGTACTTCCAGGTATCAAAACAGGCATGGAAAGCTTTTATCATTTGGGATTAGAAAAAGAAAAAAAGAAAAAAAGAAAAAAAAAAAGTAAAACACTGTAGATTTTGTAGATTTTCAGACATGTCTTAAATGTGAACTTAGATGCATTAAGACCATGGCTTCACTGTACCTAGCTTAGCAAGCAGGCTGGACTAAAAGACATGGGTTTGACAATATGCTGTACTGGAGTGGTAAAAAAACAGATTCTGATGGATTACACATACTAACAGAACAAGAAAAAAAAAATTAGTCAAATAGAGTTACTGGAACAATATTTGAGAAAGCAGAACAGTAACTGCAGCACTGCAGGCTCTCTGGCTGAGACCAATTCTCTAAAGCCCCTTGGAGTCTTTTATTAGCAGCTCCACCATGACATCCTCCCTGATGTCAACTGAAGGGTGCTGCTTTATACCCGCCGAGGATTTGGCCTTTAACCTCACCCAGCTTGTGTCAGGTGACCTCTTACAACCTTTCTGCAACACTCCAAAATCTTTAATGGTTTGGCACTGCTCAGAACCATTCCATTTTGTAAGAAGAAAGCAAGCGGTATTTCACCTGCCTGGGAGGACCCTTCACTTGGAGCTGATTAAGGAGGAAACACTGTCACAACCTCAGTTCTTCTAATGTGCCAGTCAGTAATGAATGGCAGAGGTGACTGATCTTTGCATTCTATAGCCAGTCTATTTCCGATGGGTGTTTCCTGTGACTATAGGAAATTAAGAGCATGTTCTAGTTTAGGAATAGCATTCCCCAATTTAGTGTTCCACTGTGCCCTGCTCACTCTCTTCCCCTTCATCCCCTCACTCCTTCAGAGGGATGGAGAGGAGAATTGGAGGCACAAAAGTGAAGATCACAGGTTGAGATAAGAAAAATTTACTAGAAACAGCAATGAAATAAGAAAACTAACAGTGACAACAACAATGGTAACAAGAGTGTTCAAGATAGGTGAACCATTCACATGTGAGTGTGCAAGGATTCACCTCTGATTGCTCAAGGCACAGTGCCCCTCCTGAGTGCTTTAAAAATTAACTCTGTCCTGCCCAGAACCAGAATAGGGCAAAGAAATGAAAGACTCATGCCATCAATGATGAACACTCCAGAGTCAGACCAACATGAAACCAGCATGTTCATATATGCGGTTATTAGCACATATGTGTTTATATAAGGTTCTGTTTTCTAAAAAGTGGCAGTCAAGAACTGAACAACTATGGATTTGGATTTTTTTTCCTATCAGGAAATAAATTTTACCTGTATATGAACATTGTATGGATCCTTTTCCAAAAAAAAAAAACAATTAAAAAGAAAACCCCAAAACCCAAAGAGGCTTATCAGCATCTTTGCAAAAACAAGTCCAAATTCCTTTTAATTTTAAAACATAATAAACTCACCTTTGTTCAGACAGGTGAGTCTCTCTGAAACAGCTATGCACAGTCCTGTTTAGGAAGGTGTAGAATTTTATAAACTTCCAGAACAGTAGAAAACCATCCAGACTGAACACAAGTTTTTGACATTACACTTGGGAAATGGCGACCTTTGCTAACATTAACATCTCCATGCCTAAGCTCTCAGTTCCACAGTCCTGTACATTCATGCATGGAAAAACCCGTAAGAACACTGACATGCCAGAATGTTTGCAGGATCACTGCCTGTGAAAGGTTATTCATAGACAGTTTCAGGCAAAATCACGCCCTCAGAGTTATTACAACACTGCCAAAGCCATGGAAAGCCAACAGTTTTCTACTGTGTTAGGAACAATAGAGCTATTCTGGACAAGATTTATTTTGAAAAGTAGTGGTTGAGGATAGTCATAATTTTCTTTTCAGAGCCTCAAAATCTGCTGTGCCTGACCATGAAGGTTGCCACAGGATGTATCAACCCACCAGAAAAGCTAAAGGCAGAGAAATCAGAAGCTGAAGGTGAAAGAACAAGCTTTCCTTTCTGTATGCCCCACCCCACAAACTCCCATGGATTGTTTCCTTTGCCACAGATTAAAAAATGTATCCTGAAATCATAGGATTTACAAGCCAGCAAAAGCGCATGATACTACATTGTAGCCACAAAGTACCCATGTGTTCTATGTCCGGGGCAGTGATTGTGCTTCTGGGCTGCAGAACCTGCTGTGAAGGTCAGTAGGGAGGGCAAATATCTGGAGAGGGGTGTGACACACTCTTTGGTTATCACTGATTTTTCCCAGCAATGGGGATAGCTCCACAGCACCTCAACATCCAGTGATAAAGACCTTGTTTTCCCCTTCTGGGAATTACCACCAGAGGGACTTGGACTCTAATCACCAGCTGCACTTCAAGGTGTGAGACCTGAGAGCAAGGGTCTCCCTGGTTAGTACTCACCTTGGGGAATTAGAGCCATTTTAGGCAGAACAAAAGCTCTTGGTTTCTCACCCCAGCTCTCTCTCCAGATGACACGATGCTTCTCCTGACATCTACATCTACCCTGATCTTCCCCAGCTCACTGCCCGCAGCATTCTGTAAACCTTCTTTAATCTCCTGCCAGGCACTGCAGACTGCCTTCTCTGACAGCCTGAAGCAAGGAGCACATTGCCCCATGCCTGCTTGAAGGAGCAAGACTCAAAAATAAAAAATACAAAGTTACCATGTACCTACATTAAAAATGCCTATCTCTCACATGATATGTCAGTCAGAGGTTTTTCATATTGTGGGGGTGACCATATGCTGGAATAGATTGCCCAAAGAGGCCGGGGAGTCTTCTTCACTGGAGATATTCCAGAACTGACTGGTCACAATCCTGTGCCCTGTGCTCTGGGATGACCCTGCTTGAGCAGGGAGGTTGGACCAGATGATTCACTCTCTCCCTTCCAACCTGACCCATTCTGGGATCCTGTGGCTTGAAGTCAGGTTGCATAGGAAGCACTCTGAGCTCTAAAGAAACTGCAGAGAGGTAAAGCCTCCTCTTAAATGTGGTGGGAAAGAATACAACAAAGGCAAAACCCAGGACAGATATCTGTGCTCTAAGAAAATTCCACCCGTGTCATCAGCAGCACTGAACTTTGCATTGGAAAGTTTCATGCCTGAGCAGTGGATTCCAATTGCAGTGAGATTTCCTTTGAGATCAAGACACTTCAAATGTCCACTTTTTAATGTTTTTAGAGTCTCTCGTGTTTTGAGTGAAATCCCAAACATAGATGACACAATAATTGCAGGTACGAAAACATGTTGAATCCTTTGAGAGGAACAGGGCTGTATCCATTCCACATGCTAACATAATCAGTGACATCCAATATCATTGAAAACTGTTTACACTGTCAGTAATAATCCTGGAAGAAAGAGTTTTTGAGCTGCTTTTTATTGACACTCACCTCATTCCAGAGATCAGCAAAAATGTGGTAGCTGATAGAGCCAGACACAAGATTTTGTTTTCTGTAAACAAATCTGAATAAACAATAAAAGGTTAAGTGCTCTTTTTTCAAAGCTTGAAACACAAGCAAACAAATTGAGGGTAGAGAACTCAATTATATCAAGCAGAAGCTACCGGCAGTTACACTCAGCAGAGCTGAATAATTTTCAATTACTCTGGGAAGAGAGGGCAACAAAATATGTTCCCCAATCTGTCCATTCCTAAACTCAGACCTCCTAATGTTAGAGTGCCCTTAGTCAGGGTAATTCAGTGGGGTTTTCTTCCCAGCAAGCATCCTGTCCCCTACTTTGATGTATCAAGTTAGCATAAATATGTGCCTGTCACAGAGAAAGCATCTGAACCCCCACCTCCCAAAAGCCAAACTTCCACTCCCAAGCATTCAGCCAGAGAAGTGCTACAACATGACAGCTGCTGCTTCAAGTACCTCTCTGAGCCGGGGTGTTGAGGCTTTTAACCCATCAAAATGAGGAGATGGCTCCATCCCTGAGTGACCTGTGTCAGTGTCAGAGCTTCCCAGATGTGTCAGCACATCCCAGGTGATGCAGAGGGTTTTCCCAAGAAGGGACTGCAGAGGCTCAACAGGGCTGGCCAGAAGGAAAATCTCTGGAATACAGTATGATTGTGACTCTTACCAAATGGCATCAGGAGTTCTGAGTACAGCATACCAATTTTGTCATATCTCACCAGCTTTGAGACTTCATCTCTGCCTCCGTCATTCTACTACACTTCTACATTCAGAGTTTCTTGCTGCAATTTATCCTTGGTTTTTCTCTCAGCAGAGTTTTGTGGGGGAGGGGGTGAGTTTTTCTCTCCAAGAGGCATCAGGAATGGAGTTGCACTTTGTGTCACAAAACATCTCCATCACCACAGAAAGGGAAAGGAAAGTTCTGCTTTGGTATATATCACACACTCATATATATAACAAACAATATATGCAGGCAGGACAGCAAAATTTCTAGCATATGGAAAGAACAAGGAAATTTTCTATGTACTTCTGTTTTCACATACAGCAGCACCTAAGTGTGGCAATTACAGTATCAGGAAAGATGCTCAAATGTTTATTTCTCCATTAGGACTTTACACTGCTATCTGGTCTAAATGGCGCAGTGAATCCCAACAGAAGGAGCTTTTATGATGATAGTGTCATTTTTACATCGAATACAAGCTGATGATATTCAGTGTAAGGAGAAAGCCATTAAAAATTGACTAACCTATTTTTTAGTCAAAAAAGAGAGGTTTTATTTAAAACCTTTGTGTAAGAGGCAATCCATTTATCCTCAAATACCTGCCCATGAAGTTGCCAGTATATGTAGAGAGAAGGCAAAAGAAGAAAAATAAACCTATTTTCTTACTTCCCACACAATGCACATAAACTGTCCACTTCATATAAAAGAGGGTTTGAACTGGTTAGGAATTAAATGGATTCTAGACAGGAAAACTCCCTCACTCTTAGATTCAGTCCTTCCTTGGAGGCCTGCAATTGTTGTTAGCTTCTCAGTGGGTGAATTTTCTCTTTCTAAGACTGGTTTATATTTCATGGAAGCCAGCTCAGGCTGGACCTCAGAAGATATCTGGTGAGATCTCTCTTATGAGGATCAGTGGGAGAGTCTTGCTGCAGGGTGATGGACCCCATTTGGAGGTCTTGGACTGTGTCAGGAAGAAGCAATAGAAAGGTATAGGATAAAAAGCCTTTCAAGCCTTATAGACAATGTGTGCCACTGGCAGCTCAGTACACCGTTGTATTTTAGGAGAACTTAAATGTCAGACACTGCTGAGCTGCTTCCACCACCTCATTTTTTATAATGTGGAATAAAATAGTCACAGACATAAGAAAAACCAGTGAAAAAGAAATGGCAATTTTGTCATGTCAGTCTCTCAGTTGCTTCCAAATTCCACTTTGGTGCTCCAGTCCACTGCTCACCCTCTCAACACACTCTACTGCAAGATTGTCCTGATGTTACTGTCTCTGCTGCCTAGAAAACAACCATGGTTTTAGGTGGATTGCCCACAGGTACCACAGGGAGAATCTCAAATCCTCATCCCCTGGCAGGGTATTCTTCAGTGCACACACATTACATAGGTACTGCATTGCTGCAATATTTGGGAACTAATAGCAAGCTAAGAAAAAAGTCAGTAGCTTATTTTTAAAAAGCACCTTTTGGGCCACCACAGCTGGGCTCTTCACATCCCTGTGCAACAGAGAAAGTTCCTGTGTAAGTCTCAGCCCCCTTCCACTTAGAGGAAAGGGGAAACCAAATATGTGGTAAGTAAACTATTTCTTGTCCCAGTTTTCTGCTGTACCTCTGAGGATTTCCAGGCTCAGAAGCATGCTTGGCACCTAATGTGGAAGGCAAATCTTCAGGACGGTTTCTGAAAGGTAGGAAGGGCAGAGGGGTTGGGACTTAGGGGCCAGCAGCTCCAACCTCTGTCATCTACCTGCTGGATTTCCTTGATTTTTAATACTATCTTTCACATTTGGAAGGGCCCCTGATAATCACCCACAAAGTGATCTCACCATTCTGTTTCAAATCCCCTGTTTCCACTCTCCTGCAAAACATTGCCAGATTTGAGGTATTGTTGTGCTACAACCTTCTGCACTAACATCGTCAGAGTGCTACAGGTGTTTCCTGCTCTGGGTGTTGTCTTGCAAAACATTTTAAGGAATATGCATAGCAGACCCCCCTGCCTTGTTTGTCAGTGGATTCTGTACAAAAGTACTCAGATCTATGGCTAGGTTCCAAGCAAACTGTGCTAATAAAAAGCAAAATATGATTATTTCCTGAGCTCTATATGTATAATTTAAAAAAAAAAATTCAGGTCAAATATAAGCAATAAACTCTAGGTCAAATTTAAGCAGTTTCCTTTTATTTGCTTCCATTTTATTGACAATGAACACATCTTAGTGGGTAAACCTAAAAATATACCTCCAGTAAGAATTGTTTTGCCTTGGGTATTTATGCAGCATTCCAACTACAGCATCTATATAACATTCCTTTTTCCCCACGCATACAAATACACACTCATACTTAATACATTAGCATTTCCCCTATACATTTTTGCAGTGTATCCAGTTAAGCAAATTGCTCAATTAGCTGAATAAGGTTTTTTTCTTTTCATTGTGAAAAGACAGAGCCGTACCGAATGGAACAGCATTCTCGGCAAGAGGTCAGTTGGGTGTGAATTTTGGAATAAAGGAAAGAGGATGAGTGGGTTGTAAAAGATTTTTTTAAGTGTTCGCATTTTATTGCTTTTAAAGCCAAAGAGAGAGGGCAAACCAACACACGTCCTGGTTCATGCTGGTATGTAACTGTAGTGTGTTGTAGAGAAAGCCCACCATACTTAGTGGAATTTTCCTGTTACAGTGTGCACCTCATGGACACAGAAAGGATTGTGGGACTGTCAAATACCGAGTGTCAGGGAATGGTATATCCATTCGTTGGTAAAATAAGTCAGTTAATTTGGCAGGTAAGTATTAAGTAATCATATTGTCAGAACAAGGCAAGTGGCTAAGAAAGGAAGACAAAGACAAAAAGAAAAAAATATATAAAGACGAGGAAATAGGAAGGAACCAAAGAAGAGAGGGGGAAGGGAGGGAATGTGTGAGTTTGATGGCCAAGCGATGAGAGAGTAAGCAATGGTGATCCCTCTGTTCTGGGTGGTTCCAGGTCACCTTGTCCTCCTGTCTCACATTGGACTCCATTGCTGCTTTTCCACTGTCTGGGAGAATCTAAGCATCATTCCACCCACGTTTTTATCTAGGGAATGTAATGGCAGAGAAAAACTTGAGCAAGTTGGATATTTTGTCATCCATGTTTTAGAAGATGTTTTTTCAATAAATTTTACCATTTTCATGCTCTCTATGGATTTTTATCATTTTTTGCCTACTCAAGTCTTAGAAAATATTAGTTAATTTTTTTTAAGTAAATATTAGTCCATCTTAATATGAGTTTTCCCTTATTTGGTTTCAAAAGTGCAAAATTTCAAATGAGCCAAATGAATTTTTTTAAATTTCATTATATTTTTCCTGAGGTAAAAATGTCTGATATTTGCCTAGGCAAAGTGTTGCATCACATACTCTATTTATGTTTCAGCATTGCAGTGACTTTTAAAAGCTCACAGCAGGAAATTAAGGAAAGCCTGAACTCATAATTATTAAATAATAATAAAAAATGTACTCTGCTAAGGTTGCATTTATTCAAAATTGTACAATTAATATATCCCCATGTTTCCATTAATGTATATTCCGGTGGAGAAATTGATAGGAAATGTGGTCATGGCATGAACTTTACAGCAGATTTGAATAGTTTCTGCTGAGCAGAGTTTAATTGAGCAAAGCAGCTTGGATAAGGAGTACTGTACAAAAATGAGATTATCCATCATGCACCATGTAAATGATCAATATCCAGGTCCTCCTTGTATTGACAGAGTTGGAAGGATTCTGCTTAACACAATCAGACATTACAGGAAATTTAAATATCCCCTTCCCATGTGGGGCAAATCATTACTCTCTAAAGCTTCCGCCCACCTTTACCCTCCTTCCTGTGCAGATGAGAACACCTGCAGCTCCTAAAGCCAGCCCAGAGCAACATCATGTAGGGCCCAGGTTTCACTTGTTGCTCTGACCTGTCCTGGAGCTCAGGCATCACACAAGTAAAACCTTCCTTCGTAGAACATCAGTGCAGAGCCTCAGCACCATTCAAGACACTGATGGCAACATAATCTCCCTTGGTTTCTCATTACAATGGTGAATTTGTGACATCTGTTGTCATCTGTCTTCACTCATCGACCATAAGTTGTTAGTCCTCGCCTTGATGGCTCTTCAGCCCGTTGTTCATCCTTCTGTGCCACACAGGGTCTCTTATTTCATGATTAGTTCCTACCTTCAGTCTGCCAGCAGTGCTACCCGACCTCTTTCTCATCTCCAAAGCAAGTCCAAGTTTTACTGCTTGCTCATAAAGAGCTTTTTCATTGGCTCCTGCGGAGTCACTGTGTTATTCGTCTCTATATTCCTCACAAAAGCTTTGCCAGAAGGGCCCACAAAGCACAGACATAGGACAAGGACTCAGCACACCACAAGCTAAGAGTGATGAGTGTCGTGCAACATTTTTCTGTGATCGTGTGTCTGCTTCAGACAATCCTGTTCTCACACTTTGACAAAGTCCTAGGCAGTCAGCAGCTATCCTCAGAAATTTAAATCCTTGGTGGACTCCTAGAGACGCTACGGCACAAGACATAGTAAACATCTGGAACCCAACTCTGTCTTCTGATCCATTCTCCATCACTTAACTTTCTCTTCTGAGGACCATGGGGACACTAATGTCCCTGGATGAGCCAGCACACAGGTCTCAAAAACACCAGAGCTGAAGGAATAAGTGCTCAGACTCCCACATAATAGTGGGAAGCTTTAATTTTATTCCATTTTTTTATTTTAAAACACATACCCAATACTGTGAATAACTGGCAAGAAGCAAGGTTTAAAAGGAGAAAAAAAGGTTTTCCTAAGCTTTTTACTTTGACTGTGTTTATTGTGCATGGAGACCAAATTCACATAGTGTTTATTTCTTGAAAGCACAGTGAAAAAAACAAATGTGTTGCTGCTGTTGGAGACAAAGGATGAGATGTGCAGGGCTTCCACAGCACCTGACAGAAAAAGTGTCTGATTCAAGTCAAATACAAGCCATAAACTCTAGGTCAGATTTAAGCTGTTTCCTTTCATTTACTTACATTTTATTGACAATGAACAACTTTTAGTGGGTAAACCTGAAAATATACCTCCAGTAACAATTGTTTTGCCCTGGGTATTTTTGCAGTATTCCACGGGTATTTATGTAGGAAAAAGTGTCTGATTCAGGTCACACTGCTTCTTTACACACTACTGTACATCATAATACAACAAAGCCAGTGGCTCTTCTGCCTTCTCAAAGAGGAGGCACAATAGGAAATGCCCCAATCCCCACCCAGAACTAAAAGCCTATTCCTAAATACTCACCCAAATTCATGCCTGCAGACTAAATATTCAGGAGATAATGAGCACAGCCTTGTTGCCATAGGAAAACATTCCGGCTATTCAAGTATCATGTGCAAATGCCCCAGAAAAAGCAATTCTAATCATAATTTTATCTCTGATATTATGAAAATAATCAGAGGTTTCTTCTCTAAAGCTATGAAAAACTGCCAGCAAAAATTTTATTTCACCGGTCTTCATTGACAGACTCTTGTCTCCAGCAATTCAGAACTCTGGCTACTGAAGCTCATCACTTTTTCTTTGCCTCCCTCAGTGCTGAGGTGATATTCATAACTGTTGCAGTCAGTCTTGAAGTAAGTATACAGCACAAGGGTGCTGCATGTTACCAGCCAAGCAGAAGAAGACAAAGACAAATAAAAAGCAATGAAAAGACATGATATGGATATAGGGGAGATTGTGACTACCAAAGACCTAATGGTTTTGTGACGGTAAGAACTGACTTAGAAGAATACTCAGTATTAGTAATGGTTTTGTTGAAAAATCTCTTCAGACCATTAAAGTATTATGCGTTAAAGTATTTATCACACTTTCCCTGCCTCTTCTTTTCTTTGCTAGTTGGTTGAGGTTTTTTATACTCTTTCTTTATATCTCCCCTACTGGATTGAATGCATTGAGCTGCCTTTGCCATACAAAATCACAGATCAGTAGATTTTTGTTTCATTCTAGACATAATTTGAGACAATCAAATTTGAATGGCAATTTTGTGTTCACATCTTTTATTTATTAAGGGTCTTCGAAATACAGGGAGAAAGGAAAATACAAAACCCAGTATATGCAGGAAATTAGAAAAAAAAAAGGTGGGGTAAAAGCAGGCACAAAAATGGAAAAAAAAAGAAAATACAAGAAGTATTTTTCTCTTTGTTTTTTCTTCTGAAAGGTGAAAAGCTACTGAGCCACTCCCTTGCATGGGTGTGCTCAGTACGAGAGGCTGAAAGGATTCCAGCAGGACACCACTCACAGAGCTCTCACCATCAGTCCTGAGCAGCTCCAATTTAAATTGCAGCTGCCTCAAGGGTGCACGTTCCCCTAACCAGCATGCAGGGTGCCCAGCTGACTGGCACTGGAGTACACCAGCATGTCCTGTATGGTTTGCATCCCAAGGAGAGGATGCTGGTGCAAACCAGCCCTGTACCTGCAGCCCCTTGTCCCCCTTTTGCATCCTCTCAGCCGAGATCTTGGATGCCAGGATACAGGTGTAGATAACGACACAGCATCTCTGGTATCTCAAAAACACAGAGGGAGAAGAGTATGGGACAACATCTGAGCTGCTGCAAAGCCACAAGTTTTAATACTGGGCTAGGTGAGATTTTTTCACAGGTATTAGGACTGGGAGCTGTTTCAGGCTCTAGGGAAAGAAAAGGACATTCACTTTTCTTTTAATTTTGCCCAAAGTATTTATTTCATTATTTGACATTGACTTTGCTGGATAAGTAACCAGAGTCCAGGATCAGAAGAGCAGACACACCTCCAGAAGTCAGACTTTGCTGTGCCATCAGAATAAACTGGGAAATTTGGCACATTTCACAACTGCTTTCTATTGCTAGCCTATCCCTATAATCCTGCATTAAAATTCACTTCAAATGAAGGAAAGGGAAATTGTATTCTTCTTTCTCATGGCTAGATGTTCCTCCTTCCTTCCCTTCACAAGAGATATTTTTAATTTAAACACAAAAGCAAGTTATGGGTATTTACCCCTGTGTTTGTAGAAATAGAAGTAAATTTTGCTGTAAGGTGATCCTTACTTTTAAAGTAGTGTACTTTTCAGCAGTGTTCGTTTATAATGACAGCCATGCATCCTGCATGCATGACTTAACTTGCTTTCCATATCTTCTTGTCAGATGAGCTCAAGGGCTGCAGAAGAGGTTCCCATACTACACCTCCCTTGGCCATATTTCAGTATACAAGTAAGTGTCCGATTTCTACACATTCTGAGCACTGAGTTGCAGCACTCTAGGACTAAACCCATCTTCAATCTGAAAATCACGACCTAAGACTCAGAAAGAAAGCCCATGCTGAAGGTTCCTTCAGTGAAGGTCTTATGCCTGAATCGGTAACCTGCTCGGTAGGCTTGCCACCTTTTCCCAGTAAAAACACTTCGCATTAGTTATTTGGGCTCAGATGCAGCATTTTCAGAAGAAAAACATTCTGCAGTTTTCCATTCTGGAAAGATGATGATTGCTGTGTTGTCAATAATGAGAAGGATTACAGAGTAGGCGAATTTGTGACATACAGGTATGGCCCATGAAATACATCCCTTTATGAATCTTTAAATATTATCAGCCTACAGTAATTGTTACTTACACTCCATGTACTTCAGCCTTATTCCCTTCTTTCCTTTCCTCTGAAGAATAATTTGACAGTTGCATTCTTTGAGAAAGTTAAACTACAAAATTATTTCTGTGTTTACACAGGGACACAAGGATGCTAGTGTAAGTACAGTTAAGAAAATGGGGAAAAATTTGAAACCCTCTGTTGGGGGTGAGGTTTCTTTCCTTTTGTTCATTTTTACTTATAGAATTTTTTCCCATCAATTGCTAGGAAACACTAACAACTGGATACTTAAGAAAAACAAAAGAAGTGGCCAAGTTCAGGGGAGGATGGTGACTGGTTGCACTTCTCTCATCTGGGAGTTTCTCTCTGAGAGGCAGAGATACAGCGGGAATTGGGCAGGTAAAGGATGGGGCAGCTGCCGGCAATGTATCTGTCTCTTGGCTTCGGAGGAGGACGGTCAGAGCTGCTGCTTGGGGAAGGAATTCACTGCTGTCACCGAAGCCCAGACCAGAGCTGCTTCTTCTGCCGTGGGGTGAGCCTCTGCTCATGAGAGCAGCACTGAACTGGGACCTTTTAACACCCACCTCACTAAAAGAGGGACCCATCCCCATCTACTCCGGTGCTGGGATCCTGAGCCCCCCTCTCCCTGCCCTGCTGGGAGCCGGGCTGCTGCTGCGCCGCCCCTGCCGCTTCTTCTGCGCTGAACTGTAGCCCCATCCCCCCTGCCTGCTGAGAAGCTCGGTGCTTCTCAGAGTCCTGCTTGGGGCCCCGGGATCGGCAAATCCTCTCCTCTCCTCTATCTCTTCCCGCCTCGGCCGAGCCGCCATTCCCATGCGCTCCTCGAGCCCGCGCCACAGCGCCCCCTGCAGCCGGGGGATATCACAGCACCCGCCCTGCCCGCCGGGAGCCCCCAGCGCCCCTGCTGGCCGTGCCCGGAACTGCACCCCGGGAAAGGGCCCGCGGCCGGGCCTGGCTGGCGTTAGTGCCGCAGCTGTTGTTGTTTGTTTGCCTTGTTATACACACGAGTAAAGAACTGTTATTCCTATTCTCATATCTTTGCCTGAGAGCCCCTTAATTTCAAAACTATAATAATTTGGAGGGAAGGGGTTTTACATTTTCCATTCCAAGGGAGGCTCCTGCCTTCCTTAGCAGACACTTGTCTTTCAAATCAAAACACCGTCATTGATATGAAAGCAACAATTAGGATGTTTTGTACAGCTGAGGTGGTCTGGAGAAACCTAAAGATGTGGTGGAAGGGGAAAAGGCCGAAGGAATTAAACCCTCACCCCCTACTGCAGACCCAGAGCTGTCCCCACTAGCATTGTAAAATGGAATTTATAGCTAAATTCAGGAAAATAGATGCACGCATTAGGATCACAGGTGCTACTACACTGACAACCTATTATAAAGCTCCAACTGTGTCCAAAGTTATAAAGCAATTTCATAGTTATATTTATCAAGAGGAAAAATGTGCAAATCCACTTCTCTAGCTTTTTTTCCCTTGATATGTCATTATTAAAAGATTCCTGCTGCACCTAGCAAGGTTTCCCCAGATGTTGATCCAGTGCTGCAGTGAATGGCAAATGCAGAGCCCACACACAGGAAAGAGGCACACACACCCTGCAGCAATGGGAAGGAGGAGGCTCCTTCCAGCTCCAAGGCAGAGCACTTGTCCATGCAGCTCCCAGTGGTAAACAGAGGCCAAAGAAATCCCAGCAAGTGAACATAATTAAAAAAAAAAAAAATGCATGGAACAAAACATAGAGGCCAAGAAGATAAAAGGACATTTTCAATAGACGTATTCTGAGGAGGGGGGGGAAAGAAGGATGTTTGGAAATGGTGAATACCAGCCTTCCAGGCTGACAGCCATACTGAGCCTCCAGCCAGTGCAGGATGCAGTCATTAACAGAGTTGGAGAAAATGGAAAAGTTACAAATTCTCCACCTTATGGCAGCAATGTGTTTAGGGCAAAATTCTGTAAAGGGTACCTTTACAGAAATGAAATCAGGGCTATTAAAATTATCAAATCATTCACTACAGGCAAAAAAGAAACCTTTGATACTGTACATGCAAACAGGTAAGTGTCTTACATACTGCTCATACACACAGTGTTTACAGAAATCACTCTCTGCTGAAAACAACTAGAACCTACTTACTTGTGACCGAACAGGCTTGGCTTATTCTGAGAATCCAAACATGACTTCTTTTCTAAATCACAGATTAATTATTTTGAAAGGAAATGAAAATTTCAATTGCTGAGAAAATTAAGGAATCTGCTTAAGAGTATCTGCCCAAGGACACTGGAGGAAATTCCAGCAAAAGAGACAGGAATGTCCAGAAGGAGATGGGAACCATTTTTCTCAACCCTACCAAAAAAAAAAAATAAATAAAACAAAAACAAAAAAAAACACTCTAAGGAGTTTGCATGGCACATGAACAGTACAAATAGTTCAAAATGAAAATCAAGGTTGTGAAGACAGAGGTTTAGCAGGGCATAACCAGGAAAAGGCATTTCCAAACTCTTATCAGCTCCCCAGGGGCTCATGGGGTCTGTTTAAAGGCATTTTAATGGTGCTTTCAAAGATCTTACAAAAAATATATGTATAGCAGTCAGGACCCATCAGGGGAAAGAAAAATGTCATGGGAATCAGAGACCTAAGGGAGCTCTGAAAAGGTAGCTGCAACCCATGAAACCACAGAGGTGGCTGAAACTAGGCCTGAAGGCACAGTCTCACCCACAAGGATATTGTGAAAAATTGGAGATTGCTTTACAAATCTATTTTATCTCTATTCTGTTTTTCCCATTCACTTTATGTTTCTCTATTTCTTTACATTACTTACTATATCTGAATATTATAATGGAGTCTGGATTTCAAAATTCTTTTGCTCTTCATTAGAGAATTCACCATCAGGTGAAGGTACAGCCAGATCCACCTCAATACCCTGAACCACTCAGGGTCTCACAAGTCCATACTGATAACCAGCAGTAGAGCCAAGCCCTGCTCAACATTTAGCTCTATTAAATTATGACACCAAATAAATACATGCAGGTACCACCTTATATTATATTTAAAATAAAAGCAGGAAATAGGGATGTCTCTTGCATTAGGACCTTGTGTCGGAAGAACAAGAGATAATGTATAGAAGACAAGAGCTAAAATGAGCTGAGAAAAATTAGTGTCATTGTGCAGATCTCACAGGATGGGACAAGTGACCTGGGGATTCTTATGAGGAGCAATGGGAGCTGGAGAGAAGATGGCAGTGAATGTCCCCTGTCAGCACAGGTGAAGCTGCACCTCAATTCATGTGCTCACTTTTGGGCAACTCCCTACAAGAAGAATATTGAAGTGCTGGAGTGGGTCCAGAGAAGGGCAACGGAGCTGATGAAGGGTCTGGAGCACAGGTGTGATGAGCAGCATCTGGGGGAACTGGGGACTGTTTAGCATGGAGAAAAGGAGGCTCAGGGGTGACCTTACTGCTGTCTACAATTCCCTGAAAGAAGGCTGTGGTGAGGTGAGGGTTGGTGTCTTTTCCCAGGCGACAAGTGACAAGAGGAAATTACCAAATGTTGCACCAGGGGAGGTTTAGATTGGATATTGGGAAAACCATCTTCATGGGAAGGGTTGTGATGCACTGAAATACGCTGCCCACTGCACCAGTAAGTGGCTGAGTCACCATCCCTGGAGGTATTTACAAGACCTGTAGGTGTGGTGATGAGGACAGGGGTTAGTGGTGGACCTGGCAGTGTTAGTTTTAAGGCTGGAATCTATGATCTTAAGGGTCTTTTCCAACCTAAATGGCTCTGTGATTCTATGATGGCAAATGGGAGTGAAAAAAATGGGGCAGCAGAACTGCCTGGGAGGTGCTGGGGAGGAGTTAATCAATTGCACACCAAGGGTGAGGGTAGGGGTTGTGCCATGCACAGGTGCTCAAAGTACTCCTTGGAGAAAAAGGCACATCCAGCCACAACCGATCCACTCTGAGTGCTAAGGCACTAAAACATATGGGCCCAGATTCTTTCCTGAGCCAACTCCACAATGATACCAAAAATTATGCAAGTTAAGATGCATGTCTCTTACGAAAATGATGCAATAATCAGTGTCTACAGTTCGATTATGAGATAATTAATTTTAATTGCATATTACATTCTCATTGAATTGAAAGATTTGAAGACTTTGACTATTTTTATATTCCCCTTGCAATACATTTTGTAGTCTGTGCTATTTAGAGACAGAAAATTGCGACTATTTTAAAAACACGACAATGACTTTCACCTCCCTGGGGGAAATTCTGAATTATTCCCTTTGATGGCATCAGGGTTTCATCCTTATTCTGTTAGAGAAAATAATTTGAGACCCCTTCTTAGCTTTGCTTTCCACCTATTTTGAGAGCCTTGAGTCCCCAACACTGAGGTGAAAACGCTCACCATTTATGAGGTGGAAGAGTAGAGGTTATGTTCAATTTTTTTTCCTCTCCTGAAAATGTTGGAAATAAAAGCTTCTTTTTTTGCCACATCTACATCATGCCACCTATTAGGCAGGAGATTTTCTGAAACCATGGTCAGCTCCCTCCCAGGGAATGGGCTACCCTACCCCAGGTCGCACTTTGCTGCTTCTACAGCTACTCCATTCCATGACTTTGCCCAGTGCGAGGGAGGGTGGCTGAGGTCGGACATTGCCCCATGCAGCAGAGACGGGTTTTGCCTGTTCTGATTTTCCATTTTTTAGCTCCTGCCAGCAGTGAAGCATTGAGTAAAATGTCCCTGCTCCAGCCCTAGATAATTCATTGTAAAAAGTCACTGGCTGAATTGCACCTCATGGTCCCACTGTGAGCGAGCAAATCACCAACTTCTCCAACTGTTCAAATATCTTCTCAAGAAGTTGCTGAATAAGTCATGCCAGTAATTGGCAGTTTGTAACTTCCCATCCAGCCGTTTGCAGCACATATTCAAGACCTGGCCTTTGAAGCTGACTGGGTTCCCAGGGATTTGGACACCTATCCAGGAGGCTCTGCTTTTTCAAGGGACAGAGTAAGGACTTTCTGTATAGGTCTTCAGCTGTGAAAAGTGAGCATTTTCTGTGCCACAAGCATATCCAAAGAGAAAGGAGAAGGGAGAGCAGACAGACCCTCATCATCCCTTTCCTTGATGCAATGTGTACTCCATCTCCCAGCCTGACCCCAGCACACCTGCCTTTCCCCATTGGATCTGAACACCCACCCTCCCTGTCTGCAAGCTCTCAGGAGGCCAGCTTGAGCTTGGCCAGGCACCATTCTTTGGAGGTGTTGTGGTGGGACACCTTCCCACAGACAAGAGGGGACAGATCCTGTGAGCTGCAAATGTACAGATTAGGAAGTTTCATGACTGTCTGACATGAAATGCAAAATACCAAGGATGTGGAAAGGAAATCATGAAACCTGGGTTTAGAAGCATATCCCCACTTTTATGCCTAAATACATAGCCTTGCCTATGCAGAGTGGTTTTTTCCAGCATCAATGTCCCCTTGTGCCCACCCTTTTGTACCAAGGAGGAGATTTGTGCTATATCTTTCCTCAGATCCTGATATTTTAGACGCAAAGAGTATGTGATGACAAGTTTTATGCATACTTCTAAGATATTCCTACCTTATACCCCTTATATCTCTTGTCTTTCCCAGGCTTTCTTGCTCTTGCATGTTTTACTGACACTGGAAGGTGTGAAGATATTGATTACACATCTCTTTCTGACACACCACAAAATAAGCTATCTCCTGTCTCCACACTGGTGACTGGCTTACATGGCAGGTTTCTTGTCTAGGTAGAAAACACATCAAAATTGCATTACATGCTGCTGTTGTTTTTAATAGAAATATTATTCAACTCACCCAAGTTTTCTTCAGGAGATTTTTTTCATTTCACTTAATGTTGAACCTTCTTAGATTTTGACAGGTACACAAAAGTTCCCAGAGGCTGCTGTTGCTCAGCTCGCTGTGTTGGCTGTGTTAAAAGTCTTTTATCCTGAGATCAGTGGTCATGGGGAAGTGAGCAAGCGATTGAGTTCTGCAGTGTGCCTTACAAGTAGGGACCAATCAGTTATTACTTAGCTGTGTCTGGAGCCACTAAACTAAGGCTTATCCAGTTCAGCAACTGAACAACTGATGGAACAAAGGCTACTCTGGCATGAAGGCTGTTTATATTTCACACTGGGATTTTTTTTATTTTTTCTTTTCCTTAAACCATTGGAAGATCTTGGAAGTGTGTTCCTACAATTCCGCTCCTGGTCCATCTCACAGAGCCATCCTAAAACTGCAAGGCACACACATCTACATATCGTCACTCAGAACAGCCCAGAGTGAAACCAGGCTCTTAAACAATAGCAAGGGGGTTTCTATGCAATACAAAAATATATTAAAAATACATAATGTAACTTGTCTTAATATACTTTTCTGAGTCTAAAAATATGCCAGACCAAAAGAAACATATTTACATAAAAAGCAGACAAGGTCAAATAACAAAGAAAGCCCTTAATTAGTTGTAATCAACTTTAATTTGCATACCGTATATAATTCCTAAATGATTGTTAATAATAACTTTATATAATGGACTTCCAATTTTCATGAAAATGGCACATTTTGATAAGCAGACACAAAACCCTAGTACTAATAAGGTTTAATTTGCATACATTAGACTGATTATCCAAACAAAAGGATTACAGTATTACTTCTCCATACCTTTATGTCCTTATTATGCACATTTATTAACTTCACAAAAGCTAGCTGTTAGTGACAAACAATAGCCGTGGCTGAAAGAGAAATCTACAGTATGAATAAAGTGCATTTTAATGCTAAGGAGCAAAGTTTATACTGCATAAATGTTTTGTTTAACTCTTTCTTTTGCAAAAGGCATTATTGCTTAGTATGGCAGGCACTATTAGAAGGATAGATCACTTTTTTGTTATGAGATTTCTTTTTTCTTTTGGTAAAGAGTAGATTTTCTCAAAAAATTATGACCTGCTTTTGCTCACAGTTTCCCAAAGCCAAGTTAAAAAACCTGGATGGTGCTTGAACATGTAGAGAAAAGTGTTTACAATCACAGGATTAAGCTGTTAACTCATGTGATTCCAGGGCACCGTGTTAATAAATATATTGCCACAAGCTTCGTTTTCACAGCATAAATAATAATACAGGTGGCAATAGCTATTCCTAAGGGTATTACATATACCCTGCAATTAAAGTGTGAGCAAGGGGGAGGGAAAAAAGTCATTAGTAGATCTGGTATCTGAAGCAAATGATGCTCACAAGGGGCTGAGAAGAAAACCAATAGATGTGAAGCTTAAATTGAATGCCACCCTGGAGTTCCCTCTGTGCTGTGACACAGGGCTGTGCTGATGTGCAGTGGTGAGGGTGATGTGAGAGGAGGATGTCATTCCTGCCGCATTTTGTGCCCTTCTGGTTCAATGGGCTGCCTTCAAACAGAAATGCAGCTTTTGGAGATTTGTTGTCAGCATGTTTTGATACTACATGGACCAGCTGGCTCTTCAGGAAGAGTTGTTACAGCTGTTGTCAACCTTGACATCTCTGGGATAAATTCTTTCTTGCAATCTTTGACCAAGGTCTCTGTGTCTACGTGCAACTAATGTGCTTAACACATATGAGCCACACAAAACAGTTTTTAACCTGGCCCAGAAACCATTCAGATGTTTCCTTGAATATGCAGTGAGCATCTGGCAAGGTTACCAAGTATGGGCAGCACAACTTTTTTTAGAATAATTTCCATCCAACCATTTTGCAAAGGGCTGTGACTTTTTCTGTGACTTTTTCTGTGACTTTTTCTTCACTTGTGCAGCTCAAAGCCCCTGATTTCCAACTCAGTGCTGGCTGGTGCCACAGGGTCAGAGCCCGGGGTCCTTCCCCCATGAGGAGCCCAACGATTTCATTGGGAAGCTGTGAAAGAATAAAGGTCTTGTGGTGCATCTGAGCAGGTGGGGAAAACACATTTCAGAGGATATGAAATACATAAGAACATTAAAATCTAACTAGAAACTTAGAGAGATCAGCTTTTTGCCATAAATACAGTTGGATTTTATGAAGATACAGTATTTGAGCTCTCCTATAGAGATACTGATACTTTGAAAGGTATCCAATATGCTTTTCTTCCAAGGAGACACCAGAAAGAATGGATGGCCAAGGACAAGACTCTGGAGCCATCTTCTGAACCTTCTGAACCTTCTGGACCTTCTGAATAAATTTATTCTTACATACACAGAATAAGCATGCCCAGAAGACGCAGCAAAGTCCATTCTGTGTCCAAACTGATAGCCAGCAAATTCCACTGATATCCACATGGATTTGGTTTCCTACAAGCACTGATGAAAACAAGAGTTTTCACAGCATCCTACATCACTTAGGCATTCCTAAAGAAATCCCAGATTATGAAGCATATTGAGTTCTGCATAACTTTTAGGTTACTCAGAGAGCTCACAGTGACAGAAAATTGATTTTTTTTTCAACGAGAACATTAATAAAAACCTGATTTTTTTTTCCTACCAAATCATAGCTTTGTTTCCATTGAATCATACAGGGTTTGATCTGGCCTCACTTCTCTAATATTCCTTACACACAACTCTTAGGTTAGGTTACCTTTGAGCCCAGACTACACTTGTCAGCCTCTAAATGAGAAGGTTCCCAAGTCCCTACTGTTGTATTCATCATCTTCTTCTTCTTCTTCTTCTTTGTCATCTTTCTTCTTTTTCTCCTTCTCCTTCTCCTTCTCCTTCTCCTTCTCCTTCTCCTTCTCCTTCTCCTTCTCCTTCTCCTTCTCCTTCTCCTTCTCCTTCTCCTTCTCCTTCTTCTTCATAGTGCTTCATGGTTCTCCCTGGACACCTGTTCCTTTTGTTTTCTTTTGCAAAAATGTGGAAAAGCATACAAAATTCCTTCTGTCTGGTTCTGCTCCCTGCCTAATCTTCAGTTTGTCTTCCTGCTACATACTGCATGAAAAACACCAAAATAACAAAGGTTTCTGTCTGCCATCCTGCAGGTCAGAATCCACCTGTTCTGAAGGTCTTGAAAACTCCTTTATCCATTAAATTTTTTGTTCCTTGCCCCCTGCCCCCCCCCAAAAAAAAAAAAGAAATTTTACATGGAGCCCTTTTATGGGATAAGGAATTAAAGTGAGTGTAAATAATGGCCCATTTATTCTCACCTTAGCATTCAGAGAAGGAGGATGTGCTGCTCCTCTTTTGAGTGATAGGTCCACAGGAAACCTCTGGCATAGAAAGTTTTAAAAATCAGAAGCCATGTTCAATTTTAGAAACCTTATGGACATCCAGAACCCTTCAGACATGCTGATAATATTGGAACACAAACAAAAAAAAATCCTGAAACATAATAAAGCCAAACCATCCCTTCTAGATCTTGTTCAAAGAGAAGAAAAGAGAGATTTTCCCCAACACTGCTACACAAAACAGATGATAGTGCATCCTCTACTGAAGGAAGCAACCAGTCTTCTCAAGTAGCCCTACTCACATTAGAACCCAGCCAAAGTCTTTATCAATTGCCCGGGTTTTTAACAAAGGCCATCATACAAATGTGCTTTCACTCATGAGAAAACCCCATTTACTGGAGGAATGAAAGGTTCTGTGTTAGGGTTACAAAACAGGAACAATAATTTAGTTAAATCAAACGTCTTTTGTTTAAAATTAGTTTTCTGTGGCTCCATAATATTATTTTTAAATTTCAAGAATGGAAATAATAGGTGAGTTCTGTAAGTGACAAGCCTTTTTCAAGGTTTGATAAAAAGCTAAAAAAAAACAAGAAAGTACATTGATTCCAAACAATAACTTACACCCAGTGACTTCAAGATTTTATAATCAGTGCCTATGAATGGAAATATCTGTCTATAGAGGTTTCTAAGAATCATATATGAAGAGGAAATCTTAAAACATACACTCCTTCATTTTATTTCATTTTTGAATTGAGAACTTCAAATCAGCATTCCAGCAAGTTGTGGCTGTTGGAATTGCTGAGCGAATTTACAGGCAAATTGATTTTTTTCCACTAAGATAAAAACCCTTTGAATTTGAAAGAAAGAAGTCTGCTCCCTACCAGACAGTTAATACTTTTCTACAACGTCATGCACACCTAAGGTCCCAGCTATCCATGTTCTTTGGGAGCATAACTAGTGTTGGCACAGACACTTCTAAGAATCTCCATTCTTAATTATTTTTCAGAGCAGCAGCTTTTCCTCATTTTTGTCTTCCCACTTAAATCTCCTTGACAGGTCTAACCTGTGCCTGATTTGGATGCCTTGGTAGAAACTCTTCCATCTATTCACCTCTACCCGCTTGCTGTGGTACCGATGTGTTTTCAGTGCAGTTTGGGAGATCTCTGGTCTGTGCTGCTCTCAGTGGTGTAAACCTGGGAGGCAGCAGGTTCATTCACACCTCAGCATTTACCCAACACAGTTTGTATCCATAACACATCCCCTTCCTATAGACAGATTCATATCTGAATCTTGCACTAAAGGAGATGCAGAGTGTTAAACAGATAAACACAGATGCTGTGTCAGAATAGATCCTTTAGCTATCTGAGCAGCATTCAGCCTTGACTGATAGCAGGGATGCTCCTTATAAAGGGACCAACACCAAAGAAAACCATGAGAAACACTGACAGACAGCCACTGAAGAATTTTCTCCATGCATTCACAAGTATCAGCCTGTTCCCGGGAAAAATGCGCATTCCTTCCTGTGAAGTGCAGGTTTTTCTGTACCAAAAACATTTTTTTTAATCTCTGTGAGATAGTGGTGCCCCTAAATGACAGCCAGATGCAAAGGTGCCCAGAGATGTAGAAAACTGTAATAATAAATATGCTTTTAAGGTTAGATTGTTTGAGTGGAATGGTCCAACCAGGCTTCACAGACAGTTTGCTTTCTCCTCCCTCTATTCTATTTCACTTCAGCCATGCTTCTGGATTAAAACACCCTGATCTTATGGATAACATCTGAGCAATGAAATGCCAGACCAACACCAACTCATGCCCTTCCCCAGATCCTTCTGATTCCTGCTCTGCCCCTGTGCGGCTGCATTTAATGAAATAGAACACAGCACCACATGAAGGTCACACCGGAGATAGTCGGAGAGGGTGCAACATTGTCCTTTGCTCATCGAACGCTCATTTGAATTTTTAATGGCTTTGCTTCTCAGCTGCGTTCACACCCCCTCTGCAGTGAGTTGAGCGATCGCATTTCAGTGGTCCGGGCGCCTGTGAAAAGCCCGGGCTGAGGGTTGCCCACGGAGGAGCTGAGGAAGCCCAGCTGTTGCATTCACACACACAGACACTCACACCCTATTTGCACAACCGGGGTGTTGCTGGCGCAACAGGCGGGCAGAGCAGTCGATACCAGGAGGTTTATTTGCCCAAGTACAGCTAAACAGCGGAAACCATTTGCAGGCAAGCCCTTCTGTTATTCATTTAAAGGAACCACTGGAGCATTGTAGATAAATACATTTGAGAAAACAAAGCTCTTGCTCGTGGATATTCCACGAGCAGGAGAAGAGAATACGTTTGACAAATAAATTATTTGTTATGAAGCCTTTGCTCAGTTCTAGTCAGCACATACAAAAGAAAATAACACAGAAGGTATGATATTAAATAAGCCTATGATCATCTTTTTAATTTTTTAGACCACTGCACCTTACTGCATTAATAATTTCACTGAGTTTCTATGGCTTATTGTGAGAAAGCTACTTGGGATTTTATCCATGGCTTTCCCAGGGTCAGAAGATCCATATTTCACTCCATCAACCCAACCTCCTGTAAGATGCAGTCATAGGGGCTGTAGGATGCAGAACTCCACCCAGTTCTTCTTATATTTAGACAAAACATTTACATTAGGTGAAAATGTGTCTTCCACAAAAGGAGTAGACTTGATTTAAATCCACAGTGTTAGGAAATCCACCTCCTTGCAGAAACATCACTGCAGTCAGCAGGGACAGGCAGAGCTTGTGGAGGTGTGGGAAAGCTGAGATCCTGGAAAAAGGACATACATGGAGGGAGAGGAAAAAGTGTGAAAGGCAGGAGCTTCCTGATCTAAAAGACTAGAAAAGGCCTTTGAGGGACCCACATGCCAATGGGATGGGATGCGAAGCTGGCAAAATAGAGAGGGACAGAACTGATGCCATTCCAGTCTCAACCAGCAAATTGCCAGTCCTGATAGAATTTCATGAAGCCAAGCACTTAGGAAAAAAAAAAAAAAAAAAAAAAACCTAAAAAAAAACCACCAAACAGAAAGCTGTCATGTACCAATAAGGTCGGTGACCTGGGGACAATGGAATGCCAGCAAAGGACACACACACCTCTGTCCCCAAAGGCAAACATGAGGCACCAGTGAGAGGAAGGCACATGGTGTCCAGGAGGGAGAGCTGGCTGTGGAGTGGTCATACACAGCCAAGCTCTGTGCCCAGATGTGTTTTTTCAAATGATTTCCAGGAGTACTGGTTTGGTGACTAGGGTCAAAGAATAAGTTAAATACAGTAACTCAATCTAACAGAGTTATGGTAGGTGACAGCATTACTCAGAGACATCACTGCAGACCTGTTCCGTCTCATGGGCATGCAAAAAAGGGTCAACCCAAAAATGAGCTGGGAATGCTTCTGGAACATGGACCAGAAGAGAAGTTTTGCGTTACCAGATATGGGAAAATAGCAGAAGATAAGTAAAATAAGGCACATTCACCTAAATTAACTGCTGTCCTCTGTCTTTAGTGAAACCCATGTTAACAGAAGAGTAAACTAATTGATAAAAAAATAATGACACCTGAATAAAAAATAATTGAGAAAACACTTTTTTAAAAATTACACTATGGAATGTGGCACAGATTTTGCCTACACATAGACATGGTCTAAAGCTGAAGTTTATGAATAATTATTCTGGAGTCACCACCACTGTTGATGTCAAACCTCTGTCCAGATGCCAGCTGTTACTGAAATTGCTCTCTGATCTTGCACTGAAACCAAAGTGAGTGACAAAAGCTGGGGCAGCTTTCACAGGCAGAAAAGAGCAGCACTGCAAGTCGGCAGACAGTCCAGCTAACTGTGACCTACACTGACACCTGGTGCACAGCGCTCTCCCAGCTCACCCTGTGGGCAGGTGCTGCAGCCTCACGTCCAGGGGAATAGCTGAAAACTGGCAAAAATGGTGATGTGAGTCCAAAAAAAGCAATACTTGCAGAATGAGTTTTTGTCTTGGACGTGAATTCAAATGTGCTGAAGCCCAACATCGTTCTGCAATGAGATTTTGGTGCAGTGCCCTAATGATGGCTGCTGGATATGGATTACCCAACGATTTCCATCTGCAGTGATGGGATAATAGTTATCTTACCCGAAATTAGAAGGTTGTTAAGCCATTGACCCCTGAGGTGTATTCAGGTGACCGGTGACTTGTGAAAATCCCAGGGGACACAAAGAGGTGCTGTTTCTCCCCCAGCTGGATGATCGCAGCTATAGGGGACATGCAGCTGTTCTGAGATCCCGCAGGACTGTCTGTAGGGTATTAGCCAAATTTTAAAAGTGTTTCACAAGACTCTAGCAGAAGAATTGAGTAGTTCTGGTGGTTGCAATCAAGGGCAGCCACCCATCTCCACAGCTCAGGCCTGAACCGTGCAAAGTCAAGGCTGTGCCCAGAAAAGGTTTCAGAACAGTACTCTCCATAAAGCTGAAAAATATTTNTGTGCTGGGGGGAGGAATGAGACTAAAGCACATCTCTTGAAGACCAATGGTCTCCTGTGTTTCACTCTCCTGCACGCTCGGGTGCAAGGCGCTTGAAATTCTGACCCTGGGTTACCCGGGAGCTGTGGCTCGCACAGCACAGAGCCAGGGGGAGCATGGGGCCAGGGCGCCAAGCA
>VXBU01010689.1:0-15866 GCA_013400315.1 Bombycilla garrulus
TTTTTAATGCCAAGAATGTGATTAATAAATATTAATTATAATTTTCAAGATTTGATGCTCTTATTCTCTACAAATTGTTTTTCAAGAAAAAATAAAGAATTTGGATATGGAATTATAAGCTTTTGTGAGTTTACTAAGCATGATATTCAACTGTGTGTGTACATATTTGTTAGGGCTAATTTAGGGAGTTTATCTGGTTCATCCATCCATATCAGTGCATCTTGATCCTTTGGTGCTCACGCATACATTTTGTAGATGAAAATGCTGAAATAGTTGAGTTACCAGTGTAGTATGCTTGCATACATTGTAATCAGGAATCCAGTGTTGCATATTTTGAAGTAATGAAGCAGCAGGAGGTTTGTAACAGTACCTGTGAGCAGTGGGGAGACAAATGCTCTTCCAGAATACCTGTGTCTCCTGGTGTTTGGGAGGAAAGCTACTTTAGTGTTTAGTCTTCAGTTCTTGAAAGCTCTGGACGTGTAATATTTGGTGGATGCCAGTTCTGACTTCAGGCATTTAAAAATATACACCACAGATTCTTTAAGTCTTTGTGTGTGAAGTAAGCAGTTGATACATTACTGAGTTCACAAAACAAACTACCCTTTAACAGAGTGGTAGCATAGCCTGGCTGAAGCTGTTTTGGATGAGCCAGGCAGAGTCCTGAAAACTGAAGGGAGTTGTGTGGTTTTGCATCAAATTTTGAATAGAAATAGCCTAATACATACTAAGGCTTTTATATTTAGTTGGTTAGTAACAACTGTGGTTTTATTAATAGATGCCTTGAGCTCTGGTTATTAATTTGTAACCTGAGTTCATGCATATTGTTGCAAAAAGGGAGCAGATGCAAGTGGCATCCTACATCCAACTGCTAGCAGCATCTTTAGTTGTACTTTTACCTTCCCACAAAATAGTTGAGAAATTGAAGTTGAAAAGTTTTTCAGTTTTCAGGAAACAGAAGAATTTCTGCAGAAACTGTAAAAGGAGCTGAAAAAGCAGATGATATCAAACCATATACCAAGAAAATGGAAAAGGAAGCTATACAAGGTAATTTATGCACTTGTTTGGTTTAATATATTCAACTGAATTTGATACAACTTTCACAAGAACTAGTAAATTTTCTGTTAAAAAAAAAAAACCAGAATTTTTTAATTGAAACAGATTATTTTACTTTTAACTCCCTCCTTATTAAAGCTAGAGAACAGTTTCCCTGAAGACATTTGCATCTATTAGCAAAGGAAATATATGTACTACGAGAGAACACTTAACCTAGGACAAATTGGTGACAGCAGGATATTGAGCAATTAAATCTGTGTTTTTAGAGAGGTTGTAAAGGAAAACCCAGATAACCTAAGTATATGTTACACTTGTCTAATCAAGCTGTTTAGTAATTCCTTTTTTTCTGAAGAATATAAATATATAAACTTTTGGAATAGGACTTTGAGTGCTTTTTGGCTGTAGAATGCCTTTTGAATAAAATTCAAAGGTTTCTGTGGAGAGTAGGAGAAACAGCATTATATTTTTCTACATAAAATTTGTTATTTTCAACAATGGATTGCCCTAGTGAATAGAATGGAAGGAGCAAGCGCCATGTACTTTGATAGTCTGATGACAGACTACAGAAAAAAGGTCATTCTGAACACTTCTGCTCCTCCTTAAACTAGTGCAATAACTTTCTCACTTTGCTTCAGTGTCCTTCATTTTCAGCATGATCAATCTCAGTGTAAATGTAACTGAAATATATTTAATCAATCGTATTGTAATATATAATTCAACATATTTTGAACATTTGTCATGTAATATGATGCCCGCAGTTATATTCTACACTATTTACTCATAAGAAAAGTTACGAAATCAATGCTAAGTTCACAAACAGAAATTCTCTGATTTTCAGTCTTTTATGTCATAAAATTTAGCTGAAGTTTATATGACCACACTGATGAATAATGCATTTTTAAGTTCACTCAATAATTGGTCTACCTTCTTGTAGTTTATCTCTTTTTTTCTATCTCGATTCCATAATTCGGAATTGCTAGGTCCATATCTGTAATTTATGTGCTGGAGGCCACTATTTATGCAGATATGGCAGACAAACAGAAGCCAACAAAGACCTTTAAGTCATTTAGAACATAAAAGTGCATTACATTATTTCCAGAGTTCGTGTATGTATGTACATTTACAGTTCAGTTGTAGTTAATGAGGTGGGTTTGATGATTTAGCTAAAGGTGATTGTTTGATGTCTATTTTTTTCCTCCAGTTCCACTGACTTTTTACAGACTTCATGTGCTTAACTAATGATACATTTAAGACTGATTTTCTAAGTTATTCCTCAAATACAAAGAACAAATAATATTTTGCAGTGCAATATTATTTGAGACTGGCTTGCCGCCAATGTTACCAAAACAGGTGTTATTTTCCCTCAGAATTCCTGTGGTTTAAATTTAAAACCATTATTTAATCTCATTCATTCTTATATTGAAGAAATTGGTGCTTGGGAAAATGTTGACTAATTCCTGGATCATGCTGCTGAATACTGAGTATTTTTTATATAATATTAGATTACTGTCAGAGATATGAATCTTACACTGGACTGACACACATAAAGTGCATTGTTTTTATGTGAAAACTGTTCAAAATAGGAATTAGGTGATAGTAAACTACAGACATAGCTGCATTTCAGTAAAAGATTACCTACTTAACTTTATAAGGGTACACTTGTTCTGTCTGATATTATATAAACACTATCCCCTACACACACAAAAACCCCAAAACCACACCCTCATCTATTTCATGGCTATTTTTGGAAGCTGATAATTATTGGCTAATTGAGCAGAGATTGGAGTGACAGGCTTTGGCTAAATCGTCAAATATAGTAATTACTGATTTTCAGCATTTCTATCCTCAAAAAAAAAACATTCTGACCCTGGTTTCATTTTATTATCAATTTGGAAATATTAATGTTTTAAAACTTGATTTTTGTCAGTTCATGTGTAAAAATAAAATAAGGTTATATTTTAAATTAAATGGGAGATGCTTATAAAAAAGTACATAGTATACTATTTTTTACTTATTGATATTGTTTAAAAATAATATTAAAGGTATTTTCATAAAGGAATTACTCATATGTATACTATTTTCCAGAGCAGTCACCGATCTAATTTTTTTAGTGCTCACTAGTTGCAAAAAAAAAAATAAATGCAGGGTTTGATAGCTGTTTTGTAAACTATTTAATTATCTGTCTCCTAATATTATCCAAAGAGGTATTGTAGGTGGTATCAAATAGTATCCTTGTTTTCCCTCTACAGAACCTTTAGATCACTAGACTTTGGTGATGAGGTCCTACTGTTCCCTAAAGAGAGGTGGATGTCTCACAATGAGTTTGAAATACCTGGCTGAGGACTCTGAGTTTGTCTAGTTTGGAGAGGAGGAGGCTGAGGAGTGAACTCACAGCTCCCAACAGCTTACTGAGGAAGGGAAGTTGAGTGTGAGGTGCTGAGCTCTTCTCCCTTGTACCCTGTGCCAGGACATGTGGGAATGGCCAAAAGCTGTATTTTTCAGGAGAAACTCTACTTTCTGAAATAGCAGAAGGCATTGGCTACTCACAATCATGCCCCAGCTGTGCATGGGCTCTGACATGTTTTGAGAAGGAGGCATGCACCTTCTGATGGGGGTGGGAGCTGTGGATCACCTTGAGATTATTTGACCATCTGAAAAAAAAATGTAGAAAGCAGATATGATGTACTGTTTTTGAAAGTCTTCTGTGCTCATCCACTTTTTCTGGTTTCCCATAGGATGGCAAAATCACCATCTCTGACACTACTGAGTTCAGAGATCAAATCCAGAGTCTGGTGCAGGTTTCAAGCTTACCCATGGATTGTTTTCCTCTTTTTTCTGTTTTTAACTTATTTTTAGAAATACTTGAGCTATTTCCCATGGGAAAACATGCTAGAGCACAACATCCTGAGAACACCAGCACTGTGCCAGAGGTAAAGTGCATCCCAATACTCTGTCTCCAAAGCAGCCAGTCAGTGCCTAAAGGAGAGCACTTGAGAAGATCCTGGGGGTGCTCACAGGCCTCAGTGGCTGGGACCCCCACTCCACCATCTCCTGCCAAGGGCCATGGGATGTATTCCACCTCTGCCTGGGACCTTCAGTCCCTGCCTGATCCATGTTTTACATGTACCAGTCGGATTATCCCACCATAATTATACAACTGTTCCCGAAATTAATTACCTAACAATGCAAAATGTATTGGCACTGCATGGTAGAAGAAATATTTATAAATTGCACAATGTTTCTTTAGGCTTAATGTATGGTATTAAACTAATTGACAGCCATAAGTATTGACATTTTTCAAAATCTAATTGAACATTAACATTTAACTGCACAAATAAATTCATTTTTATTCATAATCTTAGGATATTTATCAAGGTGTAATCTTACTGACTGACTTCTTTAGAAAGCAAGAAGACTTTAGATGCAATTTCATAAAGGAGCCATCTAGGACATTGCACAATAGCTACTCCAATAACTTAGAGTGAAACTAAGACTGATATTTTGTGGATATATTTTTCTCCATTGAATTCTTGCATCATTTTTTAGGACCTATAAGTTATAATGCTGCTTTTAAGTTGATAAAGATATGAATGCTGGCCTCATGCTTACAACACACAAAGTTTTTGTTTGTTATAAAAGTACCAAGAACTGTTAAAGTACAAATTTGCAATTAAGGTAACTTGGTCTGAATAAAAATGAAAGTAGAAATGAGTCATCTTGGAAATCTGTGTCTGGACTCTATGAGCAGTTGTGTATCAAAATATGCAAGGAAATACTCTTACAACTAACTGAATATTAACTATGGAATGATAATTTCCAAGAATTTGGTTTCTAAAAATAAGTATGGAATATAAGTAAATGGGCAACATTACCTAGTCAGTCATCCACAGTATGAGTAATTCCCCACAAAATATTACCTGAAGTAACTAGATCACTGGGTAACTTTTCATGAATAAATATAATTTTCCTTAAAAAAAGTCCGAAAGGTTAAGAGATTGGTTAGGGTATTTTCTTTTTCCTAACAGTTGAAGGTAGTGATCAAAATGGACTTAAAATTTATTCTTATGAGCAGACCTTACAGGCAAAGAGAAATTTTTTCAAAGACTCATGACAGATATGATAAATAATTTACAGGTTTAAGACATCCACAGAACAAGATATTGGAAATGGTATGTACTCAGGGGTACAGTAGTAGGACATGGTAAAAATTAAATGCAAAGAAGAAAGATTCTGACATCTCTAGACTAATCTTCACATAGCCACCATTTCAAACAGTGTAAATGAAATGGTTTAAAACCAAACCCCTTTAGTTGCAACTGAAGTTACTATCTCTACAATGTGTACAGTTATTTTTGCAAACAGCTGTTATTTTGTATAGAAAATGCAGTGTTCAGTGGGGGACACTAAGAACATCTAGCACAACTGTGGGTTTTTTGATCTATTGCATTTATACATTGCTGTGGTAGTACATAATAAATACATACTTGGAGGTTGTATTACGGAGGTTGATACCAAGATTATTTGAGATAAAAACTCTGTGAGCAGGGAAGGTATGTTAATATTTCTAATTTAGCTATTATTTCTTTGTATTATATATCACCATTGGTTATTTTATCTCTACTATCCTCTAGCATTTAATACAAATTCAGAAATATTAAAAACCATCTGTTACTATAATAAGTATTCCAATTTCTTTTAATGTATATGAGTTTCTGCAATATTTTCTGCAAATATTGTATCTCTAGACTAACTCTAGCTTCCATGAGCCTCAAGCACTTCTATGATGCTTATACATTAATTTAGAGAGTATCCTGTGTACTTCCAAAGGGATCACATCTCTTTAACTAAAATGTAAAATTCAGAACTGAAGTGATTATTATTAAGAAGCTGAATTCAGTTAAAAGAGCGATAAACACTGGATGCAGAAATGCAAATAAAAATTTTAATGATCTTGCAGAGGATTAAATTGTAACCAGTGAAATCATAAGCAAAGCCATATTTTTATCTTGCTTAAAGGTAATATAAATGCTACAAGGAGAAAAAAAAACTATATTCTTTTTTTTTTGCTGACATTGTCATCTATAAATAGTGTTGACTTCAGTATTTATGAAAAAGTTAGACATAACCTTGTAAAGGAGACCTTTAATCACTTTAGGTTTGAGCATGGAAGCCAGTATCCCTTTCTAAAGTTGTATAAGTAATAACAATTTGGGTTACCCAGAAAAAATGAAAGAGAAAGAAAACTAGTCTCGTTTCCAGGTTCTCCTCCTCAACAAAACTGCAGCCAAAATGACCAACAAACCAAGAGAATTCAACAAAAAACTCTATAATTTTTTCCCCTGGCATAATAATATTTCAATTTTATAGTTAAAATAATATTGGTAGATCTCTCTACATTTAAAAGGAGAATTATTACCACTAGAAAACAAAGCATTTCTGGCTGAGATTAAATAGAACTAATCTACTTTTAATTATTGTGTTGTTTTTTTTTCTTATTCTGCAATTCTTCCTTAAAACTGTCTAAAGTTTGTGTTGTAAATATCAGAAAATCATTACATTTTAGAAATTCTGAATACTGTATATATTTTATGTGTTAATGAGCTCTACTTTTCATATGACTGTTAGGTTTTTTTACAAGCATTCTGAAATTCCTCTTATTTGGGCAGAACAGCTGTGTCATACTCTGCAACTGCCTTTTAATTAAAGATGCCAAGAGTGATGCTTACCTTGTGAGGTTTATGGATATCTGCATCCAGTCCTTGGCAGTGCTCATGCTCACAGCCCTGGACCAATGTTTTGTTATTCCGCTAATTTGTCCCAGAAATAATAATTGCCATGGAATGTTTCATCTTTCTTGTGCTGTCAGTATCACAGAAACAGTGCTGCTGATAGATACAATTTGAAGGTACTTAAACTTTGTGATTGTATCTTTAGCTTATTTTTAAAAACTTGGTATGCTCTTATTGTTTTGGCTTGGAGTGGTTATTGTCCTTTGTCATGTTGGTACATATTGTCATTTTGACAATCGCGGAGAGATCTCCTATTTCAGGAGTTTAAATAAAAAGGGATGCTTTGTTTCAAACTTGAAGCAGAATTAACATAGTAAGCATGTGGTGAGAATAGGTGCCTGAAAGTGTTACCTCTAAGCATTACTGAGAAATTATTTGCCTTTCACCTCCTTTTCTCCAGTATGTATCTGCGGTATTTCTTCAGTCTTTTACCTTTACGTGATTCTTTCTGTCCTGGCTGGCTATTTGACTTTTCTTTTAGATTCTGTTTGCACTTTATTCTCCCACAGGATACTACTGGAGGTTACCCACACACTTTCTTTTACCCAGTGGCTCTGTAGCAGGTAGGACATCTGCCTCAGCAGCATTTGCTTCTGCATTATGCTAAATGTCTCTCGGAATGCAGCCATGAATGGGTTTCAAACTGGGATGTCCTGCAAGACATAATGAAACCTTGAGAGGCTGCCACTGGCTCATGTAGAGACTTTGTAATTGAATGTTCTACATCATTTCACACAGTTCCAAAGTCTCATTTGTTGCAGTTTACATGGTAATTTAAAATATTAGTGGAGGGCAAGGCACTTGCAAACTGGTCAAAAAGGGCTGCTTGAACCATGTCTTTGATAGGAAGGTGTAGAGCTTGTATGGGTGATTACAGCACTGCCCTCCAGCAGGAAAGGCAAAAACCAGCCATGTCAATGAACATGATGTGCCCAGAGTTTCTTCGCATTAGGGGTAGCCCAAACTGTACAGAATATCTGAAACTATGTGAATTTCTGTCACTGTGGTGGCAAAAAAGGTGAAAGATAAATGAGAATCTAGGTGGGAAACATCTTCTGTGCAATGAGTTAGATATCAATGTCTGGAATACAAATCAGACAAGCTATATGTCAGACCTGGATTTGTGTCTTTTTGTTTGTATAAAAGTATTTTAAGTTCCATATTTTGGAGCCAAATATTTGTGCCATGTAAATTACCTCCTTTAATAAATTCCTTTAAGACCAATTGAGGTACTACGAAAGCACAAAGATTTGGACAAATAATATCTAAGGGAAGCCTCTAGTGTTGCTGTACTTACTTTATGGTGTTTCTACAGATTGTGGTGATTGCACTGTAGCAGGCAGTGAGATCAATGTACTGGTGTGTGATTTAGCAGCAAGTGTGTAAGGGATGTGGATTTATTTCTCTTCACATCTTTGAAAACTTTGAAATGAATGCTGATTTCAACATTGCAGCTCTACTCAAGGCCTCAGGCAATTACTTTTAAATCAGTATTTGAAGAACTCCTTTTTCACCTTAAGGAAAATTTTTCTGAATGTAGAAATGTGGGGGTTTCTCCAGGCAATAAAAAACTATTAGAATCAGGAGTGAGGGGTGCTGCAGGCTAGAGTAACAATTCTGACAATTCTGAGGAAACTTAATTTATAGAAACCTAATTTATACAAGATGATAGGAGTTCTTACAGTGATGCTCTAAGCAGGGAGATATTTTGCTTGTAAATGAAAATCCCAGACAAGTAAAAAAAGTTCATTAATCACCCTACCATTAAAGATGATACGGTCCCATGTAGTTCTGTGGGCATGTAGATTACCACATGGAATCCCAAATCAATGCAGATTTCTGTAGTACATATGTACAGATAAGCAGGTAGGGCAGGGATTAGGACTTCTTTAAAATACAATCTAACTATTATGAAGAAATTAGATTATACAAGATTGAGCTCAAAACAATCCCTTATTTTGCTTTTCAATTAAAACAAAATTACATTCTTTTACCTATATTAATCATCCTAACCCAGGGATTTTCTCTGTTGGATGGGAGATTTAAAATGTGCTAGCCAAAAGTAAGATCTGTGGACTGTATGAAACCAAATGTCGTCAGTTGCTCAATAGGATACAGAATTTTTCCATTTAATATAAGAGAAGATCACATAAATACAAAAAATCAATAAACAACTTGTTAACCTTAGACACTCAGGGGAGAAAAACAGGAGAATAGATAACCCATGCACTCTGCTTAGAACCAATAAAATTCAAAGTACATTTAACTAAGATGAGAAAAGAACTGAGAAAAAATATGCTGTGTGGATAAAGTCCTGTAACATTTTGTGACTATACTATTTCACAGTTTCATTAAAGGTAGTTATGAACAATATTTTTCAAAATTTAAATATTTCAACTCAAATTTCCTAATATTTAAGTTTTAAAATTTTTTAGACATTAGATATGAGAGTATGTAGTTCATGCACTTTTCATTTTGGTTTGTCATTACACACATCAGACTTTTTATTTAATTTGCAGACATTTGTATAATTATTATAATTTTAATTGTTAACAGAGGGATTTTCCCCCCCTGGGGAAAAGAAAGTCATCTTTCCAAATTCTAACAGCTTAGGCTAACCAAATCTAAGATAAGATACAAAGCCAACAAAGCTGTCTAGTTTCTTTGACATCAAATAGATTAGTTTAAAATTACAACTCTTTAATATGATTATATAATTTGGTAGGATAAATATTTGAGCTTATTTCCTGGGCTAGGGAAAAGAACATTTGCAGTCACTTCTATCTAAAGAGATAAAATCTGCAGGCATTGTACAGAACTGTATCAAATGTCAGAAAGAATTATTAAAAAAAATGGCAAAACAAAGGCCTAAACATCCTGAAATTATGTGAGATTAGAATAGTGTTGACAGTTTCAAATTTAGCTTTAAATATACTAAACCTTTGAGCCACAAGATTTGTTTTCAAAGATTTCTCATTTCCCAACTGGTCTTCACCAGATATGTAACCTCTCTCAGTTTTTTCCCCGTGAAATAGAGAACTGCTTGAGATTGCCTTTAAAATGCTCCAAAAGCTAATCTGTAATAAAAAAAAGCTTTATAAAAGACTAGTATTTTATAATAAGTCTGAGTTTGAATTCCATTTTCGATTAGTGCTACCAGAAGTAGAAAGAACCATAATAAAAAAAGGAGACAAATAAAATGTCTTGTCAGTGAGAGGGACAGCAGGATGGAGACTGGTGGAGCAAAGTCCCTCCCATTGTAAGTAAAGACCCGGTTCATGACCACCTGAGGAACCTGAATGTACACAAGTCTATGGCACCTGATGAGATACATCCCTGAGTCCTCAGGGAATTGGCTGACGTAGTCACCAAGACATTCTCCATGATATTTGAACGGTCTTGGCATTCAGGTGAAGTCCCGGGTGACCGGAAAAAGGGAAAAATTTTACCCATGACTAGAAAAGGGAAAACACTCTACCCACCTTTAAAAATGTATAAAGGAGGCCCCTGGGAATGACTGACATGTCAGTCTCACCTCTGTGCCTGGGAAGATCATGGAACAGATCCTCCTAGAAGCTGTGCAAAGGCACATGGAGGACAAGAACATGATTCAAGACACCAGCATGGCTCCACCAAGGGCAAGACCTGCCTGATCAACACAACAGACTTCTCTGATGGAGTGACTACATCAGTGGAGAAGGAAAGAACAATATATTTTATTTATTTATTCATTTATTTATTTATGCAAAGCCTTTGACAAGGTCCTGAACAACAGCCTTCTTTCTAAGCTGGAGAGAGATGGATTCAATGAGTGGACTGTTTGATGGATAAGGAAGTGATTGGGTGGTCACATCCAGAGGTTAGTGGTTCACTCAGAGTCAACAGCTTAGAGTCCTAATGGGCATCAGTGACAAATGGTATCCTTCAAGGGTCTGTACTGGGACCAGTGCTATTTCATATGTTCATTAACAACATAAATGAATCAATTGAGAACACCCTCAGCAAACTGGCCAGTGACCCCAAGCTGAGTGGTGCGTTTGCCACACCTGAGGGATGGGTTGCCATCCAGAGGAACCTGGACAGGCTCAGCGAGTGGAACTCCATGGGGTTCAGCAAGACCAAGGGCAAGGTTTTTGCACTTGGGTCACAGCAACCCCCAGAACCAGCACAGGCTGGATGATTAACAGATCCAGAGCAGCCCTGGGGAGAAGGACCTGGGGGTGCAGGTGAGAGGCTGGACATGGCCCAGCCATGGGACTCACAGCCCAGAGAGACAAACGTGTCCTGGGCTGCATCCAGAGCAGCGTGGGCAGCAGGGCCAGGGAGGGGATTCTGTCCCTCTGCTCCTCTCTGGTGAGATCCCACCTGCAGTGCTGTGCCCAGCTCTGGGGTCATCAGCACAGGAAGGCCACCAAGATGATTAGTGGGATAGAGCATCTTTTATGAGGAAAGGCTGAGAGAACTGGGTTTTTTAGCCTAAGAGAAGGCTTCAAGGCCACCTAAGTACAGCCTTTAAATAGCTACAGAACTACAGAAAAGATAGAGAACTACAAGAAAAATAGAGAAGGTTTATAAGGTCATGTAAGGAGAGAACAAGGGGGAAAAGCTTCAAACTGAGAGAAGGTAGGTTTTGATTAGATATTAGGAAGAAATTCTTTACTGTGTGGGTGGTGGGACACCACAACAAGTTGCCAGAGAAAGTGTGGATGCCCTGTCTCTGGAAGTGTTTTGGGCCAGATTGTCAGGTATGTCTGCCCATGCCAAGGGGGTTGGAACTTTAAGGTCCCTTCCACCACAAATCATGCTATGATTCTAAAGGAATGTGTCAGGAAAAGACATTTGAGAATATTTTTCTCTGAATTAAAACTGTCTTCAAATCCAGCTGAGTTTGTTTTTTTTCCTAAAGTTTTGAATAAAGAGAGGGAGACAACATTAAGGAAGGAGGATTATTGATAGTGTAGGAAATTCTTATGTCTAACTGATGAGAAGCTTAGTTTTCCTTATTTATTTTTACTTCCAATTCTTCTCAGAATGCTTTTGAATTCAAAAATGTGTTATTTGTTTTAAGTAGGAAGAAGCCATTAAAACCCAAAAAAACCAAGCAAACAAAAATCTGTGTTGAACTGAAAACAGGTGATACTTGTTTAGGAATACATGGAATTAATTTATAATGAAAATCAAAGCTTTTCCAAAAAAAAATTTGTTAACAGCTCAAGATTTTTCAGTCTTGCCTATTAATTCTTATATTCTATATGGAATTGGGGGGAGAGTGGAGTGGTGCTCTGAACGCCATGAAAATTCTTCGTGTGTTATTTAATGACCAAAATACCAAATTAAGTTTCCACTTAAGTCACGGTCTGCACTTGCAAAGCAGTCAGCCTTCTCTTTTCTTCCGTGTGCTGGACTCTATGCAAATCTCATAATTCCATAGTGAATGCTCTAAGGAAGTTGAGGGGTATAGGATATAAGACATAGTCTGGTTGGTAGCCTGATCTCTAAGGGAACAGATATGGGAAATATATCTTTTTGCAAGGTGATACTCTTCTATAGAAAAAAAAAGGAAATAATTTCAAGTGAAAAAGTTCTCACTTCAGTGAAATAAAGAACTTTGGGTTGAGAAATGTCATTTCAGTTGAGTTGTTTTGATTGGAGCTGTGTGAAATATTGTGTTTCATCATTTTAAAAATTACGTTCCTATGAATTTGCATTCTAGTGTTTCTATTTTTTCACATACTTGCCTTTTTTGGTCCACATTTTGGTAGAAATATACAAATTTTTGAAGTATCATTCCAAATGGTCTCAGTCACTTTTCAAAGACTGTTTATTTGACAACACCAAAGCTTTCCTTGGCAGACCTACATAAATTAGCAGCTGCCATGGTACAAGAAGAGTTGCTCCCAGCATCAATTTTTTTCCATTAAACATCTCCTGGAGATCATGCCTTCTTAGAGATCAAAGATAGTTTTTTCTGGAGCTTTTCAGAAATGACAGGTTGCAGATATCTGTGCGTTATTGAAACTTGCTTTCTCAAACTCTACTCTGCTAGTCTTTTTTATTAAACTAGGAGAAGAAATGATTTAAAATTACTCAGGAGGTTATAGTAGGAAAAACACCCACAAAACTATTATTAGTAGACAATACAAAAGTAATGCTATTATGTGAACTGACTGATTATATTGCTTCAGCCATGGGCTGTCTGATTTTTCCTCATGCAGCTTATGCCTCCACAGAAATAATGGCAAATCATGTTTAGAAAGTAAATTATCTCAAACTTACAAAAGAAAATCATCTTAGAAACTTGACACCAGCAATATGTAAAAGATAATAAACAGTCTCCTTAGTTTTGGAAATTGTCTTTGGCACCCCGATCTTGAAAATTTACACAGATTCATACAGAAAAGTTATTACATACACTTTGCTGTAAGTCATCTTATCTATAAAAGATACTGATCGATTTACATGAATTTAAATTTGCAGATAAAATGTGGACAAATGCACAACACAGGTACGGATAGTGTGAATTTTGAACATTACTGCTAAGTTTAGCTATCTCATCGAAGTCCTGACTCATCTCTGTAAGGATATTATTCTAAAAATAGGACTGGCAACAGACGTAAAGATATCACAAGATTTTCAAGATATCAAGATTTCATCTTGATTATTCAAATCAGAAATATAGACCTGTTTCCTAAACAAAAACAAAACCAAAAAAATCTCTGTACCTTCTTAATGAAAGCAGTCTGTCCTTTGTTTTTGCCTGTAGGTTTAGGACAAAAAATATGCAAAATAACTAATTAGCGGAAAAACATGGTTAGTTCTAAACAGGTCTAAAGAAAAAAAAGTTTCAAGTAAGAGATAATTGAGTTGAATGCCTTGGTAATTCATCTGAGTGTTTTCAGATCCTAGTAGTGAATTCCACCTGCAAAACTCTCTTTAATCTCAATATTTTACAGATGAGGTACTAACCAAGGCTTAGAGCACGAAAACAAGCATGTCTTACTCAGGGTGGTGCCACATCTGTGTCTCATGAGTTACATGTTGAAGCATGAGTGGTATTTTTTTCAATCATACAGCAAGTAGAAAATGACAACATTATTTTCCATTTTCTTCAAAATAAGGGTTTTTTTTCATGCACACTGTTGCAGAACGTCAAGGACTTACCCTTATTCTTTCATCCACAAACAGTATCAGCAACAGACAAAGGATGTCTCATCAAGGCGAACATTTGAAGTAACAAATCTGTTGCAGATTCCATACTACCTACTGAACAGAGCAGACCATAAATATTCAGATTGTGACTTGGGCTGGGGAAGAGTGATGAGCAGGAGAGGGAAGTAAAACCTTATGCCTTTGGCAAGCTATTCCTAAAATTAAGAAGAGGTATGAGTAGCATCTCAGATGCAAATGGTGTCACTTTGTGGCATGCTCTGTTTATACAATTTGGATTCTCCAAGGTTGTTACTAAAAACTGCAAAATACTTTTACTAAAACAAATGCAGAATCCAAGCTGACTATGAAAATCCTATTAAATCCTTTAGAGTGTTAAAGAGCAGGAAGCTCTTTTCCCAGTGTTTTCAGGTTCAACCTGATACTTCGCTGCTGCTTCATAAACTGTGTAGTAAACAGGAAAATTGAGGAAAACTATCTGGTTAGTCATTCTATGCTTTGATGTAAGCAAAAAACTCCTCTGCTTTCAAAGTTTTTCAGTGGATAAGTATAAAATATCTGTAGATATTATTAGATCTAAGATGCAATTACTTTAAATTGATATAATGTCAGAGTGCATTAGAGGTTCCATCTTTGGTGAATGAGACTTAAAAAGAGATTTACCTCAACTGGGGTTTTCTTGCCAGAGAATGGCAAGGAAGTTGTAGTTGTCTGTGTTTTTACATTGGCATTCTATTGAGGTCTAACACAGAGAGCTTCAAGGCTTTGCAAGAACCAGTTAGATTTTTTTTTTTACGGCATCACTGAAGACTCATTTCATCAAAGCCAGAAGTCTGTTTTTGTTCTAAAATCCCTCATATCTAATTTATACTAAATGAGTGTAAACAAAAATATAAAAAGGAAGATGATTCAAGACATTTTGTGTTCATTTCTTCATGTAAATTGAGGAATCTGAGACATTCTGAGATTGAAAAAGTTTTCAAACACTCAGTTTTCCCATAGGCAATATTGCTCCTCACCCATTCTTACCAGCAGCTTTGATAAATACATTAACTGTAATGAATCACATTATAAGATTCAGTCTGCCTTGGCTCTGCAATTGAAGTGTTACCACCAAGGGTACGTCTAAGATACTGGATCTTTGAATGCTGCTGATCAACTTTACCTCCATGTTATTGTATGTTTGGAAAGCTTGAGTAAAGTCTCTCTTTGTATAGAAAATAGTTAAAAATGTTTTCTAAATGAAGTATTCTCTAAGCAGTTGAGAAATATCTTTAGTTAAAGGATATTTTTATACTTCTTTTGTGCTACTGCTTTTGTTCTACTAATCCTTTAGGGATAGCTCCAGTGTCCTGTTCTAAAGCACTTGTTGCTGTGTTTTTCTAAAGATGCTTTCTATTGCAAATGCATAGAAATGAAGTTTATCCATTTTAGTCAGCCTTTAACCAGTTTCACTAATCAATATCTGAAAATGAGGAGCTAAAATTATATTTGGAAAATTTAATATTTTTTATTTGAACTTTACTAAATAGAAGATCTGACCATTTCCTTATTTATTGTATCATTTTTCTATGTACTGGCCATAGATAGAACTAACTAACATGAAATTGAGTCTGGAGTTCATAATTATATGAGAATTCTGTAGTAATAAAGGACCATACTAGAGATATAGATTTCAAGGATTTTAAACTTGATTCTTTCTCCTTCCTCTCTCTATACCCTCTTTTTTTTTTTTTGCCACTGGAATTCTGATTAATTATTAGAAAACTAAAGGGGTGTGCTCTCCTTCTCAGGTGATAATTAACTTTGTGTTTAAAATTTAACACTTCTCCAAATAATCTTGAGGAACTTGATTTA
>VXBU01010689.1:16659-37960 GCA_013400315.1 Bombycilla garrulus
CGTTTTAAAAGCACACCCTATGGACTTATGAGTTTTGAGATCATTTGTACAATCTATAATGCCATTTTCTTGACTGCACTAAGAATTTTAACAAATATAAGCCAAAAATTATTTTAAGGTGCGTATTTTGATGTTCTATGTATACATAAAATAATAAACTCTTATAACTTACATAAACATGTTAAATATATAATGCACAAAGAGTGCCATTTCCAAGCCTTCTGCCACTCATTATTTTAGTTGACATTCTTTTTGTTTCATAATTCTCAACACCAATTAGCAGGTAAGAGGTAAAGAGAGGATTTTTCCTTCTATTTTCAAACTCAAGCTAGAAGTATTGTCAGTCACTGAGCCTCTTCATAGCCACTGATTCTCCTTTAAAAAGTATGATGAAAAATTTAAAATATAAATTGCTTAAAAATATCATATAGGCTTGAATATGGAAAGTATGTCATTAGGTTGGATGGATTTCCTTGTATTTGAACATGGATGAGGAAGCTATCTTCCAGTCATGCATTAGATATTACTTATAGCTATATTTCTAGGGATTCCCTTGCTTCTCTCTGTGTGAAATAATGAATATGTTTGCCTCCAAGATATCAAAAAAAGAATTTCAAGTTGTTATGATTTCTAGGAACTTAGGGGAAAAAAAAGCAAAAAACCAAACCCATAACAATACAAATGAAACCTAAAACCAAAGAAGCACAGTTAAACTCCTCTTTTTGCTTTGCTTGCTACTTCCTATGGAAATATTTCTGTCATGGACAATATCAAGATGCTTTTCCACTTTGTGATGCTTTGAATAGAGGCATTAGGAAATTTGACCTCTTGAAGAAAATAATGGCTTAAAGAGGCACGTCCTGCTCTTTATTAGAAGGAATAACTTTCAATGACTTAAAGTCTTATTTTTCTTTTATAACTTTATTATTACTGCTCAAAATTGGCAGATTGGGAGAAGATAAACAGAAATTGAAGAGCTTTACAATGTATATTTATTTCAACTTCAGCTGGAAAAAAAATGCTAGTGACTACATCCTTCTTTTCACGATAAGGATGCACATATTAAACGCACAACACTCCTATAGGTAGATTTATGAGACATACTTATTCAACAAGCAATGAATGGATTTAAAACTGTGTTTTATTTTGGATGATAGTTTAGAAAAATGTACATTTTGGAATAAACCAGTTGCAGAATTCCCCAGAGGTGTTAAGAGGCTTTTTTCCCTGCATTTGTTCCTGCAGACAAGTTATACTAGCATTTGCTGTGCATGCTGTTTGGATGGTAGTGATAAGAGTTCCCTGCCTTGAACATAGATGTTTGTTTGTACCAAAGCACTTGTTTCAGAAGGCTGTGCTATGCTTCCCTCTCATTTCATGGCTTTGGTGAAAATGCAGCATTTTGCTCAGGGCAAGGAGTGTTGCTGCTGAAGGAGGAGTGGAAGCTGCTCCACATTTGCTGATATCAAGCATTTGGATCAACAGCACTGCAGTTATGTCGAGGAATTGTTGTATCCACACCAAATTCAGTACTGCAAAGGGGAGACAATATGTTTTCCTTTTAATTAATTTCCTGAAGTAAGTGTGCCATTTCATTATGTTTCATTTAGACAGCTCTGTATGCAGTTTTGCAGTTTTCAAAGTGAATAGATTATTTGCCCACATATTGGTTGTAAATTATTGTTCAGCAGGTCCACCTAAGCTAATATTTTGACCACCCATTGATCAGCACAAATGATTTGTGAAATGAAACAGAAATATCCATAATTTCAAGTGCAGAAAAAATCAATTAATGGTCATTGATCTTAGTCCAAGTTATTCTCAAAAATGTACTGCACACACAAATTTCTAAATTTTTCAATAGAATTCAGACCTTACTTAATCATTCTGTTACTAACACATAAAGCATAGTAACTGAGAATCCAGTTCAGTATAAAAAAGATACATGGGATTTAGTATACTGAGAAAGAAAAAATGCTGACCACAAGCTTATTTAAAGAAATGTAAGCCTTTTGCTAATGAACTAGCACTTCTGCAATACTGCTGCAGGTGTAAATCCAAGTTAGTAGATTTTAATTTTTCTCTTCCCCTCCTCTGACTCATCCTGCCAGCTTTCTGTAAAAATAATCTGTAGAAATCCTTGCAAAACAATATCTGCTGCCCAGATGAGATCTTGGCAATGTAAATCAGTTATCTTCATTCCCTGCTTGCAGAAGATGCTTTGCCTCCTCTGAAACTCAAGGTCAAAAAAGCATGTTCCAGAATCCATCTCTCTATTACCTGCTTATGGAGACATGTCAAGTTGTCACCAAGGATTATTTTGGAAAGGTCTTTGTTTACTGTATTTTTCAAAAATGTGTACATAATATATATACTAACATTAATAAGCAGGTAGTGGATTCTGAAAGGTGAAAATTTGCCTGTGTAAAGAGACATCCACCCAAATGAGCAAAGTCATTAGAAATCTCAATATAATTCGTTTGCTCTTATGGGAAGAAATACATAAAACAAAGTAATAAAGAAGGAGTGGAAAAGAACCCAGAATGAAAAAGCTTTTGAGCTATTTTATTTTGTGTATGGAATATCTTCAGGGGCAATTTAAAAAAAAACAAGCCTAAGTTTAAAAATTGGCATTTTCACTGATTATGATTATGTTAATCTTTCTCTTTTATGACACAGCAGTAGATAAAAATGATGATAAAGCAATATTCTACTGGTTAAGGAACCTAAGGAGGGAATTTAGAGATGGCTGATTATGAAATCTTTGTCTTTCTTTGTGAATATTGTTTTTTATGTCCAAGGCCATTTTCTTCCTGTTTTTATTTAGAGCCAAAAATGAGATAAAAATTAGTGAATTTTGCTTAAAAAAATAATTTCCAAAGACACAAACAAAATGAGTAACAAAAGGCAATACAAGGAGAGAATACCATATCATAATATTAAAACACTGACGTGTTCTATTTCTCTTCTCTTTCCTTTTTATAGATACTTAATATATATGAGTTAACTGAGTTACATGCATATTTTATTGTTATTCTGCTTTTACTTATTTAGGATTACACTACGTGTGTGCAAATTTTTAGGTGAAATAGAATATGATGAAAAAAGAAATTAAAGCATATCTGAGTGCAGAAGGGAAATGGATGGAAATGGTATCCTTGAGTCCAAAGAGCAGCTTTCCCAAAGCTGCTGGCAAGAATAAGACCAGTTCCCTGTGTTTGGTTCCATGTACTGCTGTTGCCATCAGCTTTACTGGGGTTTTTTGCCTTACATGGGTGGAAGGATTTTAAATGCATCCAGCCAGTGGAAGAATATGCATGCAGAGAGAAGCATCTCATTCACAAATCAGAAACTGGTATAATTCTGTGGAATTCTGTTAGCACTACTTTCCCCTGCATGCATAGTTAATTGTAGCTGTTTCAGACAGACACATTTTCATTGGTGCCAGGGAATGAAAGGCAGTATCTGCCCCACTGTGGTAGGGCAGTCACTGTTTTCCCTCTGGCAATTATGTGACTCTGAATTACAGGCTTAAAGTGACAGACCGCAAATGCTCACAGACACAGTTTTGTTTCAGGTTCTTTATATGAAGGGCTTCTCAGTCTTGAGTAGCCACTATGATTTATGGCTTTCATTTCAAATGTTAAGAAACAAGGCTGATTATGACTGTCTTGTGAAAAGGTATGATGATGCCTAGAGATTAAATTCTTCATTTCATCTCAAGTGAAGAAATTTTTGTGGATGTTTTTTAACTTCATGTTATTTCCTCTTCTTAGGAAATGTCTGGAAAGCTTGATGTACTCATTCAGAGAAGCAATTTTTACTGATAAATCCAAAATAAGTATTTTTTTTTTCAAAATAGCTCCTGAAATTCCACAGATTAATGGATTATATCACCCCAGAGTGTTTTGACATAAAGAAATGTGTTAGTACTTTCTTTTGCTGTAGTAGGTGTTCAAACATCTGTGTGCTAGCTCTGTGTGCCACTAGATGTAAGACATTAGCTCAGTTTCTGTAAGCATTCATTCTTACCTGTTTAGAAACTGCCAGTTATGATTGCACAGACAGCTCTCCACAAGGACTGTGTTTGAAATCATCAGATTTTCATACACAGCCATGCGCTGTCTTGGATTTTTTAGTCACTCTTTATTTGGCATAAATTTGAGTTGATGACTGGGGAGGTCAAAATGCACATGCAGAATTGTTAGTGCTCTGTGCCATTCAGTTATCTGGAACTGGATTTGGGGAGGTTTTGTTCTTCTTTGGAGAGGGAGGAAGAACAATCTGAACAGTCAGAGGTTCATCTACTCTTGTTATATGGATGGATGTCAAAGAGAGTAAAAGCTACTTTAATCATATCCTGTCAGTTTAAATGTAGGGCTTTTTATGCCCTATTTTTCTGGGAAAATACATATAGTACTGCACCACACAATCACGTTAAGTACTACACAGGAAAACCTGCAAAAGATGTTGCCATGGTCTAGAATTTGAGAAAATAGCCTAGCAAGACATTTTCATTTTCAAAAGTCAAGCCTTCCATTATATTTATGGCTTTGTTTAGATTTTTTTTCTTTTTTTGTACATCTCCATCCAGAGTTTACAAAGAAAATAGACCTGCTGTGATGTGAACCCCAAAGGAAAGATACACTGTCTGTAATATACTGAAATGTCAGGAAATCATTTATTGAGCCACTGGTGCCTTTAGAGGCTGGTTATCATTTTCTTTGCTGTCTGATAATGTATGTGTTTGTAGATCAATTATCTCAAGAGCTCTTTGGAGCCATAAGGTCATCTTTCGCATATTTGTCAGATACTTCTGTGCAGAGATGCCAAATAACACATTTTTCTTCCTGAACTTAATAGATCATCTCTCAAAGTAAGTGAACAAAGAGATTATCTTGTGATGGCATTACTCTCAATGATGAAGCTTTGCCATACTTTTAACATAATTATATATGTATATATAACAAACAAATTATAAGAGGAGTTTTACTTAAAAAAAGGAGCCTACAGTTTATTTCAGATTGGTGATTGGTAATTCACTTGTGAGCACCTTTATTCGAATACCACTATTTAATATTGCCTGCATCCAGTGTCACTTTTGTGACACCAGTATGATTTCTCTCAGTGGTCCAAGGCTGGATAGACATTCTGGAAGGAGTCCCATCTTTTAAGTTGGGAACAGGACTTGTGACCATCAGCATCACTTGCTTTTCTCTTACAACAGTAGCATTTGATGTGTTTTTTACTATGAGTTAAGGAGATGGAAGGAAGAAGAGGAAATGAATTCATTGTGTGTCAAACAGATGAAATTATTTAATTCAAAATCAAATAGTAATAATAATTTAGCAGCATCTCTACTATGAAACTTGAAGGCACTTTGTAAACATTAGTGTCAGAGAAAAGAACAAAAGTGCAAAAGGATAATTAAATTATATGTGATTAACTTAGGTACAGAAAGCTAAAGTGATATGTTAATATTTCCTCTTGTTTCTGAGAACAGTCCTAAAAATCAGTTCCAGTTTACACCAGCTTTACATTAATACATAGATTTCCGTAAGTAAGCAGTGGCTTGCTTCTGATATGTATAATTTTGTGACTGGTACTCCAGTGGTGGGCTGAAGGGTGATCTCTGGCGTTCCACTACCACGATGGCACGCTGACTGTGACCCTGAAAATGATGCCATCATATATCTGATGGGCTCAATGCAAGGAGAGATGGGGAAGGTTAAGCACGGGAGAAGGGGTGCAAATAACCAGTGAGGATGGAAATTGCATTGGGATATCTCAGCCAATGCCTACATTGGCAGGAAGGGCTGGCCAAGACAGATAGAACTTGAAAGCTGCACAGCTGATTCTGAGACCCTGGGATCAGCACTCTCTGTGTTTTCAGGACTTCTGTTGTAGACTGGCTCTAGACTGTCCTCATGACCAACAAATTGTCATTGGTGAGACACTTTTCACTGTAGCCCAGTCTGAGAATAAGTTTATGTGGTGCAAGACCATGCTGCAATATAAGTGGGACAATTCTGGGGGGTCACTTAGAAACCAACATCTGATCTGAACTGCAACGCAAATGTAGACCTGCCCCAAAAGAATGAGAATTGGAAATTCTGGTGAAAGATATGCCTGAAGTTGTGTCTCTCCTTTACACAAATGGCTTTTGCCACCCTGTGTCAGGAACCATTTAAAATTCTCTCTTTAGGAGAACACATTCAATTTTTCTTTCAGCAGTGGAGGCAGATGGGTGGATAACTCTTGTTAATATATTGGCTAATAGACTTTCCTAAGAAATGGAAGAACTTCTATTTTATAAATATGACTCACAACCCAAAGGAAAGGATTTCCAGTGTTTCCCTTTTTGCAGATGAGCCTGAGACTCTTAGTCATGAACTGAAGATGACATGAGGCAACCAACAATGTGAGGTTGATGGTAGACTGGTTGTGCCAGGGAAAGAGCAAGCAAACAAAATCCTAACCACTTTGATCATTAGGACTCTCCCTTGTGAAGTGAAAGCCAAGTGTTTTGCCTTGCTGCAAATAATATTTATATATTTTAACCAGCAACTTGAGGACAATGAAAGGAAAAAATATGGTAAATTCCATCTGTTATAAAAATACATGTGTATGACACCTCTGATGTTCTGTTTTAGTGAGAACTTCACTTGTGAAGTTCTTTTCCATTACCTGCTTGAAATTAAAACCTGAAATCTTTATGGACTGTATATATAAATTAAAATGATAAGGAAAAACTGAATTTGGAAAAAAATTATTATATAATATTCATTCCATGTAATCTAAAGACTATAGACCATATATGAAGACCATGTAATATGAAGAACATGTTAATAAAATTTCCTTGGTGCATCATTGCTGATTGAGTTGTTTGGGTTTTTTTTCTGAGGTTCTACATTCAAAATTTCTAAATATTTTTAAGGGAACAAAAGAAGAGGAGCAGAAAACATATTTCTGGCTATAGAAATCTCACTTTGGAGTTGCCAGTTTCAGCCCTTTCACAGTGTGTTTCATGTATATTTGTGGAGGCCACTGAGGGAAAAACAATATCTTGTTTTGGATCTTTAAAGCCTGATGCAGCTAACAGCTAATTTTCTTCGAGGTCCCTTGGTATGTTGAATTTAATTTATCAAAAGCAAACTAATATGAAATAGTAAAATAATAATTAAAGTGGAAGTAAAAATAAAATATTAGAACATACTAACAGAGGAAAATAAAGCTGATAACGTCCAAGTTTCTGAGATGTTTCTCATTTTAATTACATTAATCCTAATTGCTATTAGACTGGTGACGGGATAGTATTTTCTACTTTGTTTTAGCAGGTAAGTTTAGAGATGGGAAGTATATGGAAATATGATCATGCAATCCAAATTGACATCATAAAAAGGGACTTTATTTGCAGAACTATTCATCCCATGTACCTAAGAAAAGATTTTCAATGTGTATTTGTAAGTTTCATAATTATGCAAGTAATTCCAAATATTGTTTTTGTTTTCACTTGTTTGTTTCCTCTGTTGTTTGTTTAAAACTTTAATTGCATGTGCATGACTTTCATGTAAGTTTTTCATGAAATTTTGAGTCCTGAGAGTTCACATTCAGAAAGAATTGGTGCTGTCACTATCTGAGCAACATTTTTCTGGAGTATTGCAATTGTCTTAGCATGGAGCAGAGACGATACTTAGAAGTTTTGGTCAGGGTATGTAGCTATATTTCTGGGAACAGAAATCCTAATCCCAAACTTGTCCTCCTTTTGGAGATGAGGAAGACCACAAATTCCAAACAGAGCACGAGATTCTGTTTTATAACAAAATAAGTTCATAGTTCAACTACTCCATGCTTATCTCCTATAATGTAAACCAAAGTCTGCCTCAGAAAAAAATTTATAGCTAGAGGAAATTAAAGTCCATTTGAGAATGCAAACAAGTGCAGGGAAATGTTGGTTTTCTACATGCAAGTAAAGGAAACTTAAATTTACTCATTAAGTCAAAATTGCAGTTTAAATTCTCTTTGGGATCCTATTTTCAGTGACTGAGAACACTGAGAATCTAGACAGGGAAGAATGGTCACAATGAGCACATGAAAGCAACAATCTTAAGATTTCACCAGGATAATACTGCTGTATGTTGGTGGTTTTTTGGTTGAACTTTTCCTTTTTTTTCAGCTTAGATACTCTAGATTGCTAATGCACATATATATCACAATAATAAGCAGATGGAACTCTAGTTTCTTCATACAGAAAAGCCAATTCTTTATTCACATAGCTTATATTTACAGGAGATATCAGAAGGCAGTATGTTAAACCTAATCAGCTAACAATACACTGATACTCAGTTCAGTGGTCATTAAATGGCCTTTTGCATGCCCATCAAACCTCTCTGTTCCTGGATTGTTTACGTATCTCCTTCACTGATTCTCATGGGATAGTTTTATTGTTTTTGCAGGTGCAACTTATTTTCCTCACAATAATAGATTGTTATGCAAACTGACTTTCATTCCTTTGATTCCTTCTCATGGGAATTAACAGGCTAACTGTACTCACCACAGTAGCAGGCCTATACCATGATTTTATAAGGCCTTTCTTTTATAATATCTCTACCTGTATGCAAAACATGCATACTAAAAAGCTCAGCTTTTAACATAAATTTTAAAGAAAATGAAACTATTTAAATAAGGAAAACTTAGATTTTGAGTTTTTAGAACTTTTTAGGGGTTTTGGTAATTTTTCCTTCTTACTGTTGTATTTAATTGTTTGGAAATTTCATCCTATGCCTCGGTGTTTTCTACTCATAAAAAATTACTAACTTAATCCTTGTGTTGCTTGAAAACCCACTGAAAATTCTCTAGTTAGGCATTGAAACAGAAATCAGATGTCTTAGATTAAAATGCCAAACCAGCATTGTAATGAGTCATGTTTGAGTTACGCATTTTTTCTTTCTAAGAATAAATTGGACCATCATCCCTGCCATTTTGTTCTGCCTTGTTCTTATAGCATCCCCCTCAAAGGGCAAATAAATAAAGATATGCAGTTTATTTATAAAATAATTAATAAGGCATGTAGTTAATTAAAGCTATATGAAGTTAATGCCACATTCTTTATCAGAATAAAGAATATTATATATCACATTATTTTATCAGAATTGCTATCTCTGTCTGCTTTATCATTCCTGCTGGGAAATTTTTTGGTATAACAAAAAATATTGCTTATTGCTTTTTCTCATGCTGATCATGAATTCAATAGGGATCAGCTCCTGCCAGTAAAGGCTGCATATAACAGGTATTGATTTGTGAGGGAAGGAAGCTGAGGGCTGTTTGTATTGTGCTATAAAATTAATAAATAATGATTCATTAGGACAGCATCCTGCAGCTCACGGGTGAGCAGTAATTTGGTATGAGGGTTGTACTTCTGTTTTCTACTCTAAATGTGCTTGGGATACCACAACAGGGGAGCACTGCTGTTGCAGTACCTGTGAGCACTGTCCTAGTCTATGTCCTCTGGGATTTGCTCTCTTTCAAGGTGGGGAGATGGAGCAACAGGAAACAAACAGGCAGAGTGTCTTTCTGCCTCCTCTCTGGGGATACTTCACTCTCCAGCATAATTATGAGAAGATCTGTGCATATGTGTGCTGGGAACCCTCAAGTGTCAGGAGAGGACTAAAGTGCCCTTATCTTTTGTTGGCTAAGATAAGGAAATCATCTTGTGTCAACCTCATCAATATCTCATTTACCTGTGTTTTTTACCACAGGTAAAATGCACTGGGGACCATTAACCTGATATTGCTATGGATTATGAAGTTAGGAAAAAAAGGACACAACAGTTTCCAATCCCCAGTAAAAGCACTGGTCTTTGTTCCAAATTATCTGATGGTGCTATAATTGCTATTGTTATTTGGAAGTAGTTCATTCTTTGGGGAGTGTTTGGGCAATGATTGTGCCCATCCTTAACAGGGCCCTGATTCAGTTCTTCCTTAGGAAGAATTTAACTGGCATAGAATATAAAAATCCGAGCTTTAAGACCACAACTGGCAGGAGGCATTATAAAATACATTGATGCTGAAGGAATATTTACAGTATGTTTACAATTTGGTTGTATTGGAAACACATATTTTAACTCATTTTTAAACTCTCAGAGGATTTGTCAACGTTAACACCTAATGTGGTCTTACAGCGTGTTGTGTGGTAGTTTAAGTTATTTCAGCAATTACTACCTCCTTTAAACTCAGAAACAGTAAATAGACTGGAGCATGTAAGTGGTAGCAAAGTTGTGTAAAATAAATGTAAAAGCACTGAAATGCTGAAAGTGGTTTGTATTAGTAAAGATTTGATGTTCATATTACTGACAGATCTTTAAGATCACAATATGTAAACTACATTGACAGGGCAGAAGGGAGACCTATTTTTAGAGTACAGTGGACTGAAAGGCTTTAGAAATTCCAGTGTTTTTAATTCAAAGAGATGAGTTTAGATGCACAGCATCTCATGTCAACCTTTACATGAAATGTGCCTGAGGGCACTGTGCTTGTGGTGGACCAGAACTAAAGTTTAAAAATGAATGAATAGAAGAAAAATGCAGCAATATACAGAAGGTGTGCATACATTAAAACTAATACCAACACTGTCACTTCTTAAGATTGACAGGTTCCTTGTTTAGAGAACCAGTTGAAGCCTCAGATACCTGACCAGTTTTGGTGACTATTAATTTATTTTTCAGCAATATTTTCTCTAGTCCCCTTCTCGTCTGTAACCAATACAACTTACTCACCTCTGAATTTCAGTGCAATTCATCTTTGCTAATTACTCCTTGCTGGTGGCTTGGAAGATAGACAGCAGACTGAATAAGAGCATGACTAGTACAGTATGTCACTACAGAATAAAGAGAACAGAAGGAGGGAGAAATTGTGGTGCAACGATGGCCAAATAATTACATTTTCTGCAGCAAAGCATAGAACAGCAGAGTCATTTTCTCAGCATAAGAGCTGAAGTTAGAAACTGGATCTTTTCAGTATAATTGAGAGTCTACCACTGATATAAAATAGGGAAGGTGACTACCTTCTCTTTTCTGTTTCATTTGTAAAAGATTTGGGGTTTGGTTTGTTCATTCTGTCAGGCCTGCAAACTGTAAATAATCTGATTCCTATGACAAGCTGATGGTTTGGACAATAGAAGGGAACATCACTGAAGCTCTGCATGCTTTTCTAAATGAGAAAAAAGAATGCTTTGAGTTTTGCAGGGTAGTGGTGCTAGCTATGCAGATGAGGCATTGATGGAGAAGAAACGTTGGGGAAAATGCCAATGTAATTTCAGGTACTTGTACAGGTAAACTAAGTTTGATATGAAAAAGACTGCAAACAAAAAATATGAATAATAAGTAAAGGAAGGAACCAAATTTACACTATATAAATGTATTTCATGTTTCCTCTCTTTTGAACTGTTATCTTCTACCTGCACAATGTCCTATATTAAAATTTTACTCTTGCTCATCCATTGAACTTTTTGCTAATTCATGCTTTTCCCCAGATGTGGCTTTTTTTTGTCCACTGGGGTTTTAGCTGGAACTTTTGTAAACATTTGTTTGAACTATCTGAAGTCACTCAGAGGATGCAATGTATGAAAACATTCAGTGTGGGAAAAAAAAAAAGATTATTCTATTTTCTACTTTCAATTCATAATGTCCTGTGGGAGTAGTCTTGATGAGGTCCAAAACCTTAACTGCAAGCTACACTAGAAATCTGAGAAAACCTTCAGGGCTTGTAAGAGACATCAGCTTTCCGCAGTGTGGACAGAGGAAGTAAAAATGCTGTCAGTATGTGATGGGGTCCTGGAGAAATGTCATGAGTAGAGAGAAACACAGCCTAGATCTGGTGAAATATGTTACTTTCTTGGCTTTTATTCCCAGTCTGGTACAAAACATCATGACATCATCCTGGTATTCCTTTGAGAATAAAAATGTTTCTGCCTCTGCTGTGAGTGTGTTCATCTCTGGAGATCTCTGCCAGAAAAAGAGTTAATCTCCCCATTGGTTCAGCCTGAAATGTTCACCTTTACCCATGTGAGGGACTTGGAAATCTGGTAGCTACGATAAGGGACAGAGTGTACTAATGCAGAAACATTCAGCTGCTCTCAGCAGGAAGTGTCTTTTCAATAATGGCAACAAGTAATGTGCTAAAGATTTACTGTCAGGTGGCTGTCTTGACCACAGCAGGGTGGAAACTTGCAGCAGGCACATGGCTGTACATACTTAGGTCACTCATGTTTACTTTGATGAATGTGTGTGGTATCCTTAGTCTGGATTATTACACTGAATTGAGGGGAGGCTGTAGTAATTTATAAACCCAGAAAAAAAGGTTTTTCACCATTAACAGAGAAAATAACAGTTAAATAATTGGATGTAGGAGGCGCTATTATTTTCATTTTTCCTCAGGTTTCTAGCACAGTGCCCTGCATTAAATTGAAAAAGTTATGGCCATGTTCTTCACAGTAGATAAAAACTGATTGAACAGAATGGTTGCCCCATGATTATGGTGATCTTGCAATTATTTTTATTATTTAAAATATATGTCATTCATTTTGAGGTTTTGCAGTTATTAATTTATATTGCTAAAAAAAACATTGCTTTTCTTATGTAATGCTTTTGAAAAAATTTTAAAGTACTGGGAGAAAATATGTCTTTCACAGCTTGTCTGGTATTAGAATTTTGCCTATTTTAAAATGCATTAAAACAGGTTGCAAGTTAGTAATCATAGAATCATAGAATATTTTGGGTTAGAGGGCCATGTAGTCCAACACCCCTGCTGTGATCAGGGGCATTTAAAAATAGATCAGGTTGCTCAGAGCTCCATCGAACCTGACCTTAAATGTTTCCAGGGATAGGGCACCCACCAGCTCACTGGACAATCTGTTCCAGCATCTTATCACTCTCATAGTGAAAAATCTCTTCCTATCTAGCATAAATCTACCCTCCTTCAGGGTAGTGTTTCTTTTAGATTGATGCCATTCCCACTTGTCCAACCACTACATACCCTGGTAAAAAGTCTGTGTAGATCTTTTGGAGGGTGCTCTGGAGGCTCCTTCCTGTACTGGAAGGTTGTTTCCCCAGTGCCTTCTCTTCTGCAGGCTGAACAACAGCAACTCTCCCAGCCTGTTTTAATAGCAGAGGTGCTCCAGCCCTCTGATCATCTCTGTGGCCTCCTCTGGATTCCAACAGCTCCATGACCTTCTGATAGTTAGCATTCCAGGTGGAGTCTCATAAGAGTGGAGTACAAGAGCAGTGTGTAAACACTAACTTCTTTCACATAAAGAACTTTTATATATATCTTATATTTTAAAATCCAGAGCAACTACAGAAACATGGAAGACCTTCTCTGCCACACCCCTAAGTACATACATTTGCTTATAAATCGACACTGACTACTTCCAATCCCCTTCTTGTACTCTATGTGTTTGGAAATGCTTTCTAGAAGGATTAGTTGACCCACCACCTTCCCAGGGAGTGAGGCATGGTTGACTTGCCTGTAGCTGTCTGGATCCTTCTTCTTACACATAATATACTTGTGCAAACCAGGCCAATTGAATAAAAGTTTTGGGGCTTTGAAATTTATCCATAAAGAATAATTCTTAGAATGTGACTGTGTAGATGTAAACTTTTCCATTAATTGAAAATATTCCTTTATGCTTGTTACTCTTGCATTATTTAAAGCATTGGGGGGCTAATTCTTACTTTGCTCAAAGCAGTACCTAAAGAAAAGGTAATATATTTCTATCTTCATTCAATTCTGCTAGACACTACACTATTTTTAATGCAATTGTGGTGCCATTTTAGTGTCATTTACAGAGCAGCCATTTTACAAGGCATCTTCTGGACAGCTACTTTAGTATCCTGAGTTTCAAAGTGCCTCCAAGCTGCCCCAACCAACAGCAAGTTTTTCTGAAAGCCCTAAAGCAGTGTGGTACACCAAGGGACAGTTTTAGTAATTCTTTCTAATTGATCCATGGTTATGTGAGTCACTGTGTCCTCTAAGATAGCTATGTCCCCTCTGCATTTCTGACCTACATCCATCACTATTTTAAAATAAATTCCATGTCGGTGGTTGTTCCTAAGCAAAAGGTGCGTGTAAAGAAAATTCTCTATCCAAAATTACTGGATTTTCAGATTTTAATCATATATGCATTTTGGTAAACATTTTTCCAAACCTAGATTTCTTTCAAAGTAGAAGGGTTCAAGCAGGAAAACATCAACAATCTTGATGTTTCAGGGTCAAAACCAGGTTATACTTCAGAGAATGTGTGTTTCAGTACCATCTCTGAAGCTACCTGCTTTAAAGGTACTTTTAAGCAGAATGAATGTCAGGTCTTGACTTGCCCTTGAAAAACTGGATTGCTGTAGGTTTTATAAAGGATTTCAAGATTTTTTTAATCTCAGAACATTTAAATATACATTTTTCCAAATGTCATTCTGTTGCTGTAAGTGAATGAACAAGTGAGAGAAACTTGTTTTTCAGTAAACAGCAAGGGTAGAATAGGTGCTTTCTGACAGCATGAAGAAAGCACTTTTCTTGACCATCATGCACTTCAATCATTAGTTCAAACTGTTTTCTGGGCAGCATGCCACATGCCAGATACATTCTAGATATGGTACATGCAGGAAATTTTCTGTAAATAGAGTTTCATGTCACTCTTCACTAAAATGTAAAAAGATCTAGAGTTTGACTTTCAAAGGGTTTTCTTCAGAAATAGTGATTTCCTTGTCTCCTTTTTCATATGAGCATTTTGGAAAAAACAGAAGCATTTCATAGGCATTGTAAGTTCAACTATGACTGGAACACAAAGAGTTAATAGCACTGGCTAAGTCTTGGGGTATGTGGAAAACTTTTGCTGTGCCAGTTACATTTTTTTTTAATTGAGATCATTAAACAGGTTGAAATGTTGTCTGCATTCAGCTGTGAGGCAAGAGAAAATCCTCTTTCCTTCAGCCCTCCCACAAAGACACAAACACTCAATAGCAGCAGTAAATAATTCAATTAAATACAGTGCAACACAGCATAGTTGCAGTAAAAATTATGAGAACTGATTCAAAGTGGAAGAAAAGGAGTTAATTTAGAGCAGACTGGAAGAGACATCTTTCTATTTTTACCTGCTGGTTGAAAGATAATACATGTGTGTATTCCAGAAGAAGCTGGAGACAAGCAGGGATATTTTGTTCCTTTCTGAGTAGGAGATACAGGAAAAAAATGAAAGTCATAGCTTAATCTTAAAATTTGTTCAAAAGACTTGGAAAATCAGGAAATGAAACTTCAATTTCTTGTTTTCTTTCTGAACATTGCTATGGTTGCAATAGCAGCCAGAGCCAAGAAGAGCTTAATCTCTGAGAAACCAGATAATTCTCTTAGCTGAATAGACACTTGGAAGGTGTGGAGAAATAAACATGAAGCAGTTTTTTGCCTTTCTATTTTATGGTCTCCCACACACTAATTCTTAGTTTCTGGATGTTCATGTTTCTCCCATTTCATTGTGTTCAACCTGACTTTTTTTTCTTTTAATTTATTTGTCTTGCAGACAATTTTAGATTAACGATGTGCAAGGCAGAAAGAGGTGCAGCCCCTGTGAAAGCACAGTAGTTCTCAGAGCCACTGTGCTCAGGTGTCTTTCATCACTGTTCCTGCTATCACAGCAATTGCCAGCAGGCACACCTGAAGAAACAGAGCCCTCACTTAAGTAGGGAGTTAAAGCAGAGGGAAAGCTTAGAAATGGAATGAATGTTTTGTGCTGTACTATGCTACAGCCAGAAGACTGGAGATTTAGAGGAACTCAGTTATTTAGAGGTTGAGGCCAGGATGGCTTCAGGTCTCTGGTTGTTGTTTTGTGGTTTGGGCTGTTTGTGTTGCTGTGCATGCTGCTTGGATTCCTAAAGAGGCATGCAGGATCCTCACTGCGGAAGAGAATGAAAAGTAAAGCCATGATATTTGTGTTTTTGAGGGAATTATTTTAACTTTGAGGGTGGAGCTTTTGTTGTATTCCACTCTAGCAGAGGGAATTTGGACCCCAGTAATGTAATTTTTTAAAACTTGAATCTCACAGTTATACAAGTACTTTAGAACATAAAATCCTCCTGCTACGTGTCTTTTCTGCCTCTCCAATGCTAGGAGAGGCTACTTGGATGAGGGGCTGAGGTGGGCAGGATGTAGGACAGAAAGCTTGCTCTGCTCTTTCCTCTGCAGGAGAGAGGCAGAGGTGTATTGCCCATACTGTTGGCTCTGCAGCTTGGTAGGTAAAAGCCAAATGCAGCTGTAAGAGATTTGTCAGAAGGAGGGTAGGAGAAATAAAGGAAATGAATGGCACAAAGGGGCATTTTGGTTACTAAGCAAGGATTTGTGGTGGGTGGTTGCAAACTTACACTATTTAACTCTAGACACTGATGTTTCCATCAGTGAGTAGCTCCCATCAAGGAGATGAATTGCAAAAAAAACTATAAATATGGTCTACTGCATGTGTTGATTTAACAGTCTTTAAGGTTTGCCAAGAAAGAGTTGAAAATACATTTTTGTAGCAGGAGTGACAGGCCATGGTGCCTTTATTTTCAACGAGGGACCTATGACCTACAAAAGTGTGTGACAAATTTGTACCTCCAGAGTTTTGGTTTTGCTGAGGAAAATATATCCTTCTAGCCCAACAGTTGCAGAGACAACAGCTCAAATGTGAAACTGAGGTAGACTCATTAACTCCTTGACTTTGTTAATGTCTTCATACAGTATATTTAGGAGTGTGAGGTTTTTTTCCCATTCTGTGTGAGCTGTGATAAAATTGTGAATTTGAAGGCTTCTTGGTAGCATTGAATGTTTGGTGGCTCTTGGCTGAAAGAAGGGAAAGGAAAGGGAGCAGGAAGTGGAACAAGGAGTGTTTTGAATTAGGGTGGGTGGGGAAGAAAAACATAGCAATAAGATTCTTCCGCCTTGACTTCACACCTTTGATATAGCTAGGAGTTCATAAAGAAAATGCTTTTGATGTGTGCTTAATTTGGGAAGAAATTCACCATCTTTTTTTTATATTTTTTGGCCAGGAGTGCAGTATAAAATTCTTAAATTTGTGATCCTTAGTGAGAGGTGTGCTGCTCATGTCTCAAATGGGAAGAAATCTTTGTGGTAAACCTAGAGATGTGAGATTTGGTGTTTTTATCAGCCTTGTGATATTCAAGCACACAGCTTCTACCTTCTGCTGCCTTTGAGTACAGTTTGAAAAATGTTGCTCTAAGCTGTGAGGGAAAAAGCAAAATAAATGAGGGAAGGGTAGGATGGGGACAGAAGGTTTTCTGTCTTGGACTTGAGAAGCTAACCTCCTAAAGTCTAAGTTGTTCTAATCAAGTTCTATTGGTTACTTTCCTTTTGAAATGCAGAAGGTGGTAAAGAAGAAAATATCAGCAATATCACATAAAATACAATCAGGCTATAATCCATTTCAGTAAAGAATTTTTTTTTTATTTCTTCCAATCTCTTCTGATACACAATTTTTAAGTCAAAAAAGTATAAACTTACTTCATGGGAGAATTGCAATGGAAGAAAATATTTTTGGTTGCTGGAATATATTTTATTCTAACAGAGGTAAAAAAAAAGAAACAAATGTAGTTACTGTGGGCAGCTATACTAATTACAAAAGTTACCCTTGATGAGCCACAGGTGTAATGAATAAGGATAAGTGTTACAAAAGAGGGTGTTAGCTGCCCCAAAGTCAGTTGGAGTCTGCCTGCTGTGCTGTGAGGAGGTAGGGTTGAGTGGCCGGGTGAGGACCAGGAGAGGTAAGCTGTTATACAGGAGGCAGATAGGGTTAGGTGGCCATGTGAAGGGACAGAAAGGAACGAGCCGGTTGTGCAGAGAAAAGAAGGCTGCATGGTGCTGCCCAGGGAAAGTTTAATCTTGTGATGCTGCCTGGAGAAAGTTTTAGTCCCCTGAAGGAGTCACAAGGAAAGTTTAGCACTTTAAACAGTATTTTGACTGTCTCAGCTATGATGTATGGTTGTAACTGTGATATACATAACTTAGGGTTGTGGGAAACCACGATAAGTTACAACCAATGTGTAGTAGTTACAAGCTCTTGTATCTGGGAGAATGGCTCTAAAGAGAAAAGATGGAGACTAAAATTTGATGCAGTGGTTGCTGATCTGTACCAGATTCAAGATCTGCATCATTGACTTCACTGAGTCTGTGCTCACTTAGTTATTGTGCCTAAACTGATTGAAAATAATGGGAAGGTTATTAATCTGGGGAGAATAAACCACACCAGAAGTAGGAAAAACAAAACAGCATTTCACTAGGATAGTGTGAAATGTTTCTCCTGAAATATTGGTCTTTATTCCAGGTATTTCTTTTCTATTAATCTGTTTTCCTAATACCCATCCTTGTGTGGGTGTGATTCAGTCTCTTAAATTTGCTTGTTTTTTTGTTTTTATTTCTCCTTCAGTTAGAAAATAAACACCTTAAATTGAAATATATTGTAAATTAAGTCTTAAAGCCGTTTTCTGACAGGGGAATTTAAGTAGGGTCCTGGGATAATTATCAGATTGGAGAGGTTTCCAGTCAAACAGAGGGACAGAACAAGAGTTGTAACTATATGGTTGTGCCCAAAATGAACGGATCAGAGGGATTAAAGAGTTTTTTGTGTTACACTGTCATTAGGAAAACATCTTCCTGTTTCAGAAGCTCAGTTGGGACTGAAGTTGATTGGTGATGATTATGAAAGTTGTAGCTGTCTTTTGTGCTTGAACTGGAGTTAGCTTCAAGAGTTGAGAGCTAAATCAAATCACTGGTTGTGCATAGTGTAATCTTAAGACTTTGAGAGCCTTCCTAGAAATTCAAGGGGGGGAATTTAGTACCAGTTTGCTAATCTGAGTTGTGGATAAATGAACAGGAATCAGGAGTACTATATAATAAAGGTCTTGATTTGAGGGTTTGGCGTTGCTGGTGTTTGTTGTTGTTTGTTTGGGGGGTTTTGGATGTGCATGTGTGATAAGAAGAATAATGGTTTGTGTTGCTATATAGAATTTAGGTCCCTATGAATGTAAAGCAAAGATACTACTTAAAGTAGTATAAATATAACTATAAATTACTTTTATTTAGAACTTAGACATTATGGGGCTTCTGGAATAAAGCTTCAAATCGTTGTAATGGAAATCTATTTCTTTTGAGTTGGTAATAGCTTCACAGCTGGAGAAGGACATCAGAAAAGGGGAAAGAACTCTGCAGCTCTTTCCTTGGAGTAAAACAGATGGAAACTTCATTTTATTGAATATGTATACTTGCAAGACAGTGAATGAGACTTGACAGCTTCAACATGCAGATCTATAGAAGAAAAAACATGAGCTACTGTATTTTGAAATAAAAAACTTAGTCTTTTGGCTTTGCTAGTGTTGAAGAGTAGTTTAACTGAGATTTTCTTTTTTTTTTTTTCAGCATTTTTCTTGCCAAGTTATTCTTAAGGAATTTTCAAATTTTTTTTTAAAGTAAGGACCATTTTTCATGGGCAGAAGGATAATTTGTTCATCAGTTTAAAATATTCATTATGAGCTTTAAACATAAGTTTACTTAACTAAGCAAACATATCCCTCTCTAATTGACTCAGAGGGATAACATGTAAAATCATGAGGGGTTTTGAGGGGTTTTCTGATTTTTTTTCTTTTTTTTTTTTTGTGGGGTGGTGGTTTTTAACACAGTCTGCCAAACTAAATATGGCGTGAGTTACTTTAGGATTCGTCACTGTTTTTTTCCCCTGACTTTAAGAAAAAAGAGGTTCCTGCAGTTTTGTGAGCTTTTTTTAATGAATGTTCATTCTCCCTCCTATGTAGTCAGAATGAGATAAGTCCATGTTAAATTGGCTTTGCTAATAAAACGTAATCTTGAAAAAGTGCTGTATGGAGGTTAAGGAAACAAACAATAAAACCAACAGCTGTCATTGTTCAACTTAATGTATTCAAAAACTTCATGCTTGTTAATGGGGTGGGGCTTTTTGCTTCTTTTTTTTTTAATAAGAGCAACAGCTGATGTTGCTATTTTAACTCCTAAAATTGATTCTGCAGTATGAGGGTAAATGAATTGGGGTGCCCAGGGAGGTGGTTGAGTCAGCAACCCTGGAGATGTCCAAGAAATGACTGGATATGGAACTTAGTGGTCTGGTCTAGCCTACAAGGTGGTGATCAGTCAAAGGTTGGTCTCCATGATCTTGGAGATCTTTTCCAAGCTTGATAATGCCTTGATTCTCTAAAACTCCTCTTCAAGAATCTCATTTTCTTAGGCATAGATCATAAAACTGATCTCCATTAAATTTAGACCAGCAGTTATATAAGAGATAATTTTTAATCTCTGCTCCTGTATGATGAACTGATGACATTTTAGGACAAGACGTGTGAAAATTAAGATGCTTTATTACATGATATTTGTGTTGCTTTTTTTTTCACCAGAGAGTTGCTTTTATTATTTTATAATTATCTCTTGAACATCCTCTAGTTCAGATGCTTTGAGAGAGTCATTCTAGTTGACATGGGGTTTGGTGGATTTGCACATTGAGGAGGAAAACCATGACTTTCAAGGAAATGCAGCACTAAGCTGGATCCTGGTTCTCTTGTAGGACTGCTAGCAGGGAAGGCAGAGGCTTTTTCATTTGGTGTAGGATCTTAAGAGTGTTACTAATAGTAGCATACTTTACTCTTATGAATTCTTCTCTCTGGAACCTTAACATGGGTTTGCAAGAAGCAATTTTTCTGTCTTGTGTCAAATATAGCAGCTCCAGGACAGAATTTGTGTAACTCCTGCCCTACCAGAAAATTAAAATAGCAGTTTAGTAACTCTTCCTGGCAAATATTCCAAAGTATGATCATGTTTGAAAAGCTTTTAAGGGAAGCAAGTTTTAATGTTTTGACCTAAAATTGTTCTGTCAAACAAACTTTGAACAACCTATTACAAAAGCTTTTGCCTACTTGCCCTCACTTGCCCAGTCTTCCTGTGTTTTGTTTGTTTTGGGGGGGTTGTTTTGTTTTGGTTATATTTGTTTTGGAGTTTTTTTTCCTAGCCATCCACTGGAATGAAATTGACTAAATCTGGGTTAACTGCTCTGCTCGAGTTTTTCCAGCGAGTTTTCTTCTTTTTCCACATTGTTCCTTCATATAAGCTCTTTTGAAATTTTTTAGTTGGTTGCTTGATTTGGTATGATTTGGAGTTTCTGTTTTGGTGGTTTGGTGTGGGTTTTTTTTGTTTTTTTTTTTCTTTTTTTTAGCTGTCTACTCTAGGTTTTAAAGTGATTTGTATAAGTA
>VXBU01010689.1:37969-69638 GCA_013400315.1 Bombycilla garrulus
CTATGGAGGTATATTTTGCACCTGATTTTTTTTTTTTTTAATTGTGCATAATTTTACACTTTGGAGTGTTGCTTTTATTCATTTAGTTTATTATATGTAAAGAAACTTCATTCTGTAGTTAACATGTAAACAACTTTTACATACACACATATATAAATCCTCTTTTCCTTCCATTCTGAATGCAGTTCAAGGTACTTTGAAAATATCTTCCATATTAACAAAAAATGGTTAGAAACAGTTGTTGATTCCAATTTACTTCCACACCCTATAGTAAGTTTAGGAGTAGTTTTTTTAAAATGTGAGTCTCTTAGGTATTTCTCATCTTTTCATGTAGTAGTGCTTATTCAGAAAAATTATTGCATCTTAACTTAATTTGAGAGTTATAATAATATATCAATAACATAAATTTATATCCTTATTAAAGAGCAATAGAGTAATTATATTTAAAGACCACAAGAGGCTATATCTGAATGCATCCTCTTGACGCTGAAAAAAAAGGGCTGAATAAATTGTCACTTCCCTATTAAACTTATCTTCCCTTCATTTTTGTTAAAGGGCAAAATCAGGGCAAATGCCCATTTGCTTTAGTCTGCCAGATTAGCTTCTGCTGCTTTGTGTTTGTCTTAGGCCTCAAGCATAAATGAATAATAAATGTTTATTTCCCATGGCAAGGGACCTGGGTTTTCTCTTCTGGTTCATACATTAAGTCCCAGCTCCAGGTCTGAGCCTTTTCCAAGGTTTCTTGAGTTTAGTGGATAAGTCTTTGACTGGTGATAATGGCTATGGTTCCCCAGCTGGTGCCTAGTCACTTGCTGGATTACAGGTTCAGCAAAGTTTCAATGCATATTAGCTTGCTATGAAATCTCTCAGAATGGGTAGCTCAAGTTCAGAAGCAGTGTTGGGAGAAGCAGTGAAATGTTTGGGTGTCTGCTCCAGCTTTTTTGACAGCTGAGTGTGAAAATGACAAAAAAGGCATTCTTAAAAGACTTATAGTATAGTATTTTCTGGTTTTCTTTCGCTAAGAAAAATTTCAACATTCTCTTTCCCAGAATGCAGCATGCATTTTCGGTCCTGAAAAAAAAGAGTGAAATGGAGGAAGAGAGAGGAGGATGGGTGGGTGCTTACATCAGTTTTTAGAGGGGGAATATACATTTGCAGACTTAGTCTGACAGTTTCCTGTGTAGCTTTTCTAGCCTCCAAAGGAAAAGGAAAAATGACCAATTTCCAATTTTACCGTACTACTACTTTCACGTAGAGACAAGAACGGCTCAAGCTGGTGCTGCTTTGGATGTAACAGGGTCTTTAAAACAGGTTCTTTCTTGCTGTGTGTGTCAACTCCAGTGGACCAAAATATTGAATTGGAGATTAAATCATATTTTCTTGTCTGCAAGTGCAGCTCTTTTCATAGGCTTAAGACAATTCTGTTCACGAATTGATTAGAGAATTATGAGATGTGTGCTATGTGATGTATTTGTTCCTCTTTTTCCTCTATTCCTGGCAAGCATTAAATAGCAATAATACTAAATTTCAATTTTTAGTATTAATTTGTAAGCATGATGTGTCTTTTCTGCACAATAGACTTCACCCTTTGAAAAAATTTGCCCAGAATGTTAGTCTCCCTCAGTTCACTACCTGAAAGGTTGATCTGTTTCTTGTAATAATTATACAGTCACCAAAATTAATGTTTCTTTATTAAATGTGAATGTCTTCATTGTGTTTCTGAGTTTCTTTAGACCTTAGGCTATTAGCTTCCAGTGATTTCCTTATCTGGAAATGTCGCTTCTCATTCATCTGGTGGTAGATTAATATTTTTTCTTTTTGTTGTGAATCAGTGTCTGATAGTCAACCTTTCCAAACAAAACCGCTGTGACTTTAATAAGTAGTCACAAGAAGCCATACTTAGAGCTTTTTCAAATCATCAGAATCTCCGATGTCCATTGCATTGCTGTTTTTCTCCCCACCCTTTAATTAAATCAAAGGAAATTATCACCTTTTGGCAGATGTTTCTCATAAATACTAATGTGTCTGTTCTGATTTAACTGTTTCTCCTTTTTGTTTTCTTGTTTGTGCTGATTGTCTTTAACCTTCAGCTCTAGACACAGTCAGATTAGTGCTATTAATTAGTAGAACTCTGCTGTTAACATAAAACTTATGCATGAATTTAGAAGTATTCTAAACAATTAAAGTCTAAATGCATAACTATCACTTTGACTTTACGGAAGGACTAGCATAAGAAAGCCTCCCTTTAAGAAAGGATATCAGGAGATCATTCTGGCAGAGGAGGAATGAATTACAAGGATAATCTTGCTAGTCAAGGCCAGGAATGTAAATGTGCATTGCAGTTGCCACTATTTTTAAAATGACAGCAAGGTCATTTCTGATTTACTTGGAATATTTTACTAACAGTTTGTGTGTGTATGCATCTGCAATATGCATGAGATATTGCTTACCTTATTCTAGAAAACAGGTTAGAATATGAGGGCTAGGAATTCATAGAATTTTTCTTATGGAGTCAAGTGGCTGCTCTAAAAGATGACTACCATAAAAGAATGCAATTGTGGCCTTTTATTATTCTGAAATTTTTCATTGCATGTAGAAGCAGTATGTAATCTTTTACCCTCAAAAGCTGAGATCAAATCAAGCCTGACATTGCAGAATTATGTTGTGCCTTCCACACTCAATTTTTCAGCATTTTTGTAGTTTTATATACCTGTCTATAGTTTCATACTAACCCTGTTCATTAGTTCTTGATATAGTCTTGTGACTGCAAAGATTTGATATTTCTTGTTTATTCAAAGGAGTTGCTGGCTCTGACCAATGTGGTATCTTTGAACCAACCAATATGCTAATCTCAACCAAAAGGTTGTAAGCCCTCATATTTGGTTCCTGCCAATGTGTCAATGCTGTTTCCCACCAAGTCCACGAAACAAATGTCTGTATTAGAGGAAGCAGGTTGTTGCTGAGGTCTGCGTCTAATTTTCTCCCTACCTGGTGACATAACTGCAGTATACTCTGAGAGCTTGGTGCCCCAGTTGTGGGGGTTTTGTCCTTGTTTTAACATGACCACCCTCATCACTGACTCTCTTGTCTATCTCTGGTATTTGAATGAAATGCTCACAGTAGTTGCAGCTATTAGAAGATGTTGGTGGACCATTTTAGATTCCAGCCTCTTGGATGGTTGAGACTTCACAAAGGGTTGCATTCATGGAGGATTCAAGTTTTTCTGCAAACATAACTGCTCTTTTCTACAGTATTTCTGGTCTTAGCTGGCTTTTCAATGTTGTCATAGTAGAGCTAATTAAACTTTAGCATAATGACAAAACATTTTCAATGTGGTTCATATTTGGTTCACTTTTACTTGTCTATTATCACCGTAACTAATATCACCTTACTGTAACTCATTGCAGGTAGTGTTTTTTATCTTCCTTGTTTTCTGCTCTGTGGGCCAAAGTCAGCATCTCATACATACTGGCTTATAACTTGTGAGTTTTATTGGCCAAATGTGACTTAGCTGAGTAATGAGCGTTATTTTGGCATAATCTTTGTAGCTTGATTGCTGTTCTCTCCAGGCTGGTGGGACCAGTGCTAAAAGCCACTGAGCCTTGGACAGTTGCTGAGGAGACTTTCAGGTTGTTGCATCTGACCCTGTTCTAGTCTTGTATGAACTTTTACTTTGTAGGCACATTATTGCTCCCTTGAAAATACAGTTGCAATATTATTTCATACTGATGTGAGCCTCATAAAAGCAGCACAGCAGATATCTCATTCATAAACATGAAACTTTAATCATTCAACCAGTTACTATTGCTTATTCTCATGGTAAAAGTTTCTTTGCTATAAGGATTTACAACTGTACAGCATTGACATAAGTAGTGCAAGAACTTGTAATGCAAGTTAGGAATGAGGCTTTTCTATGAGTGCAATGTGATCTGTATTGGCTACAGAAATTTCTCCTAAAGAAGGAAAAATATAACTAAAGGGAAGCTCTTTTTTTGTGGTTTGAACAAACCCCCAACTTTCAGAAACTGAATTTATTTGTTTTTAGTAAGTTTTTCAGATGTTATTGGCACTCCTTCACTACTTATTAACTAATAAATCCCATATAAGTTGTCATGTTATCACCCATTGATTGTTTTTATGGTCTGTAGATACCACTTCAGTTTATCAAGGCTATGAACACAAGAACTGGAAAGCCAGCAAATGTGGATCTAATTAAAAGTAGACACCTTTCAATCCCTCTCAGTTTTAAATAGGAAAAGATTACAGAAAGAAGGGGATTAGAGGGAGAGAGGAGAACGTCCTTCACTCTCCACATCACAAAAAAAAAGGAAGAATGTTTAATAGCTCTAATTTCACAGGGATAAATAGTAATGAACTTGCTTATCTTTGAAACGCTCCCACCTAGTGTTAACTTGTAATGCCTCTCAAAATGGATGCAAGTTGACTATAAAGGACCTTAATTCCTGAGAAAAAGAAAGGCATAATGCCAAAAAGGGCATCAACTTTCTCTTCATTTCCAATGACAAAGGCAGCGCGGAGATATGACAGAGGCAGTAATCCAGGCGGGTAAACAAAGCCCCTGCTCAATATTAATTAAAAGGCTTCTAAATGCAAGGAGTCTTAGACACTTACAAAAGAAAATTTTAATTGGATTAACTACTGAACAAATTTCAACTTTACTTTCTTTGTTTTTAAGAGTAAAAATATGGAAGGCTCATTTGCAATGGGAGACTTACAAGTTAAGAAAATGTAGTCGTGCCTTGCCTGTATTTAGTATCTTTGGAGAAAAACAGCTGTGTGTGATCTTGGCTGACCAGTAAGTAATATATCTAGTTATGGTTTACACTGAATTGTTTGGGAGTGTGCACAAGGGGATTTGATTTTTGTGTGGGATCTCTTAAAAGTGTTAGAAGCACAAGTCAAAGTTAGTCCTTGTGGTTACCAAAATGACACTGAAACAAATGTGTATCCTGTAGGATCTGTTTCTCTTTTTCCAGAATAGATTTAGCTAAATCTGGGGAAATTTCTATGGTAGAATGAAATAGATTAACCTCCACTATGAATTTGTAATCATATCTGAGAAACCAAAAACCTTTATTTAATGGGATTAAAGTTCTGTAACTGACTTTAGGATTAATGATTAATTTGCATCACAGATAAACTCTCCTGTATATCTATTTATTGTAACTTTAAATAAGTTGCTAACTCGGGATGTAAGTGTAATGAACAGTAACTACCACACTTACTTTTTCATAGCCAAAAGTAATAAGGCTTTTCTGCTCCTATTGTTGTACTGCCACAACTGTCTCTTGATACTTTCTTTTCTTTCTTTTCTAGCCTTTATGCCTCCACCTTCCTTATTTAACTTTGCTATTTATATATTTCTGCAAAAATGGCATCTCCACATTAGAGGGTTTTATAATATTTTTTCACCTCTAGCTACATAAAATCAAAAAGGAACTGTTTTAATTGGAAATATTGGAAGAGTTGAAGTTTTAAACTGACATGCTAAAAGAAAATGCTGTACAGACTCTGCCACACTGTAGCAGTATGGGATTTTCATTATTTTATTCTGTCATGAATCCCAAGCAATAAAGATCATTTCAGGTGCAATAAAAAATCTCTCATGCAGCCAGAGCTGTGGTTTAGTGTATGTAAGAGCTATAAAGATACCCTCTGCTGGAAAGGAAGTGTTGAATAAGGGATATTTTTGTTAATGCTTCTTCTGTGTTCACTTTGTCTCATAAATTAATATTGCTTCTTTATGCTACCACTATACTACTTCCTTTGCTACTGCCGATAGTAAATTATGCAGTATATTTCTGTACAAATTCTGATATGCTTTGCCTTTGTGGGCTTTTTATTTTATTTGTACATCTATATTTAGGAAAGTGGGAAGAGGAAGAAAGAATGCAGCATGATGGGTTCTTGTTTAGTGAAAAAGGTGATGGAGAGATCAGTCTGATATTGGTAGCTGCTGAGTTTTCACACCTTTGCCTTTCCATGTCTTTGTGTATCTACAGGGCTGATTGGAAGTTTTCATTTATGGAGGGAAAGATGACAGTGTTTTAAAATGGATTGATAATATTTTGTCATTCTGCATCTGAGACTCCTGCATTGTGTGAGGGATGGAAGTTTTGGCCAGGACCCAAAAGAGCTGTGGGAATTGTTCTGAATAATGTCACTAAAATCAAGGTCATGCCTGGAGTTGTAAAGGTGATGGTATGTGGTGTCTACGAAAAAGTCAGAATTCAATCCTCTAATTTAGAGGAAAGTTGTTTCTGAGAACAGGGAGGAAGTGATAAGCCTGGGTTACCAGATAACTGAGCCCTTGGCTCAAACTGGAGGGGACTGTATACTCCCATAGGTGATGGCTTGTTCAGGAGGGAGGTCTCTGTAAGTGGCAAAAGATTGGTCTTCTTCTGACTTGCCTTTATGAAGGTTTGCTGTGAAAGGAAACGTGTTTTTATGCTCATGCCTGAACTTCTGTTGTAAAGTACAGCATCATTATTGGATCAAACTAAAGAGGAATTACTTGGTTAAGTTAGCATTTAAACTCTATGGTACATATGGTGTTCAGTGTGATCGTATACTCTTCTTATTCTCTTTATTCTGTTAAGGGATTAGTCACAGATTTTTAAGGAAGTCACTGACAAAACCAAGTCATGAGCTAAGCATACAGCAGCATAGTTAATAGCCTGACTGTTAGAGTAGCAATATGTGATCTCAGGGTTCCAAATTCCTTATTGTTTTGGTTTTGAAAGACAGGTGCCTGCCAAGGAAGGCAGGAGCTTCTCTTGGAATAGAAAAATGCAAACTCCCTCCCTCCAAATTATTAAAAGGGGCTCTCAGGCAAAGATATCAGGATAGGAATAACAGTTGTTTAGTATGTATAAACAAAATAAAAAAAAATAAAAAAAACTACAACCTAATAGGAAAATTAGAACAATATGCAGTATTAAACAAAAAGACAAAACCTGACAGTTAAAATACAACCTGACACCCTGNGCTCCCAGAGGGAGTTATCTATGACTCATAGGGCAAGGCATTGATGGCCCAGTAACAGGAGATAGTCCAGGGGAGGAGGTAAGGAAAACACTGCCCCTCCTGATTTTAACAGTTCATAAAGATGGAGGTGGAATACAGACCTTCTGGAATATTTTACATTGTAACCTAGGACACTTATTCAAAGAAATCCGAGGAAACCAGAATAAAGTCTAGCTCTTTCTGTGGAATGACTTGAACTTCAGTTTCTCCCAATTTAGCTGAGTTTCTTTTTGTGGGGTGACTGACAGCAAGTTAGCAGCAGTCATAACCTCCTTTCATTGCAGAAAGTGTCATCTTGAACCTGAACCACCCATCAGTTGACATAACTGATGGCCGAATGTCAAATATTTTTAATTTTAAAATATTCAGTTTGAAGGCTGGTGAGAATGTTTGAGTTAAAAAGTGTCAGCAAGCATTTGGAGCCAGATGGAGATATCAATTGCCTAATTATTCTTAGAAATGAAACTGTGTGTGAATATACGCTGGAATCATTAACATTTAAGGTTACATTTGTCGAGCACTTTCATAAGGTTCCTGTATCACTTGCCTATCACTTAAAATATGTGCAATAGATCTTTGGTGGGACTCTCATGGAGTGCTGTTTGCCATATGTTATTTCTCTGTGGGTGGGATGAAATAAACCTTTATTTATTATATGTGAATGCTTGCCGTTAAAACTAATCTGATCCCTTGAGAACTGGGAAACCCTTTCTCAGATCAGAGGAGCAGATACACAAACTCTGAACCTGTGTCCTGCAGCTGAACTTCTGTAAGGGTTAAGCCAATCTGTGAAGGATGTGGCATTTCAGAACCATTTTGTGTACTTGAGATGCTCCAGAAGACAGGTAAAAATTCTGCCTGACGCTCAGATTTCATGTTACCCTGGGAGGCTTCATAGGCTTGTCCAGCACAGTTGAGTGCTGGCAGGCATTGTTGGGAGCCTTCTCTTTCCTCTTGCTAAGGCCTAATCAAAATATTTCTTCTCATAACCATAAAATTACGATTTTGCAAGACAACTGGAGTTTGTATGCCTGAATGCCCTTATAACCCCTCCTCTCTAGACGCTAATCAACAGCAGGACAGAACACAAGGTGAAACATGAATGCTTTCAGACAAGGTTACACCAGTACTGTAAGTGAAGACTGCTGCTGGAGAGCAGTGGAGAGCATTCTGAAAGCTACTGCTATTTAGTGGGATGAATTAATCTGGCAGTAATGCACATTTTATTCTACTTGAGTATTTTTTTCCATAGGTTTCCGCTCTGAATTTTCAGTAGCTTTTTTGTTTGCTTGCATTAGCCTTTTATGTCAAGCACTTCCTCTTTTGTTATCCAAGGAAATATTAAAAATAGCACAGTTCTGGCTAGCAGATGCAACCATACAGTATTGAATTCATAATCCATGCTTAAAATACAGCTTGGAAGAAGGAATTTATCTCAGTCAGGCTATTCTTACCTACAGATGCAATATTAATGATTATTGTGTCTTCAATTTCTCTAATTAGGAACGTTATTGGTGATTAATTAATTTATTATTGTTGTAAATTAGAGTACCCTTGTAATGGGTATTTGCAGGTGTTCCCATTTAAAGAATATTGCAATGTTCTTTTTATAATTTTAATACCTTTTAATATTAAATTTCTTAGTCCTATATGGTACTCCTGTAGAAGGTTAGAAAAAGACAATGTCTAACTTTTTTTTTTGTGATAGATTTAATGTGGAAAAAACTGCCAACACTCTGTATGGAATGAGAGTTGATGTGTGACTTAGTGGTAGGGGGACTGGGAGGATATACCAGATTAAAAAAAAGTGTTTACTTATTCTAATAATTTGCTTCATCTTTTAAACTAAAGTTGTGGGAATAAGGTTAGTTGCCCATTAAAAAAAAAAAAAGCAAAGAAACTTTACTTCCCTTAAAGCAAAGGCTGTAATAACTACAAGAATTTTTTCTTCAGAAAATGAGCTGAAAAGTGACGATGTTGAACACTTGAGTTCATAAAACTGTAAAGATGGCCAAGTGCTGATAATGTAATCACATCCTTATATAAAGCAAATGCAGAAAAACATAATATTCTATCTCCTCACCATTCAGACTACCCAAGGGTATGAAGAGGTGGGATTACTGGGATTAAGGCTATTGGAAATAAATTGCAGGGCAGGTGCATCAAGCAGTGTCTCTTTTCAACCAAATTTTTTATGTTAAGCAACACAATGTAATCAGAGAAGAGTCAGGGATAGGTTAGATGATGCCAGATTAACTTTAATGCAAAATGTGAGGCAAGGTAATTGCATTAATGTTGAGAATGTTTATTGGAGGGGAGGGCTGTGTGTTTAAACTGCAGCCTGCAATTTAATAACAAAGAAAGAAGATGAGGGAACAGGACAAGTGGGTGCTGGTCAAGACCTAAAACATTGCAGAGTGGCTTACTGAAGTGGAACGGTAAAAGTTGTTGCATGGAAAGGAGGATAGAAAAGCAGTCACAGGGAAATCTTTTATTTTGTGCCAGGGAGGAGAGTCATGAGGGACTTATGAAATGGGGCCAACAGAGTTTTTGTAATCTGTATCTTTCAGTCTTTGATTTGTGATTTGCTTATTGAAACACCTTATTCACCTCTAAGAAAAAGGAAAAGAACTTAAATAACAACCCAAACTGAAAATGGGAAAAATGGCACAAGACATGGTCAGTTCAAGTCTCTGGGAAGTGGTTTAGGTGACCAATCTTGGAATAGTAGTGTCAGTGTTTCATGTTGAAGCTATTCTGCAGGTTTTTTTCTTCCCATAAAGAACACAACTCAGGTGAATAAAATTACATAAAACATTTTTCTTTGTTTTGTTTTGGGGGTTTTTTTTCTGATTTATTGAAATAAAGATAACAAGGGAACATGTACCATCCTCCAATTTTGACTCTTTGGTAAAATAGAGCTGAATTAGATTGAATATATGTTTCAAGACATCTGATCCATGAAGGAAACAGGACAGACTTGCTAGTAAAGTTTGTTTAGATTTTGTGGCCACTGGTGAGGAAAATCCCAACAGCAGCAGGAGAACACAAAAAGCTACAACCCGACAAAGACATTGCCTTGTGCTGTCATCCTACCAGGTCTCATGACACTGCTTTTGTTAGAGATGTAAAAGACTTTAGACAGCTGTGTATTGGAAGATGCTGTTCTAGCATGTACTGAGGAAATGGCTCACTCTTTAATCTGTAGTCAAAAACCTGAAGAGTCATTGAACAGCTCTAGGTAGCATCTGAATCTGGCACAGGCTTGAGGTTCACATTATCTTAAGGCCTCAGCCGGATCCAGCAGTGTTCTAGTGCAGTTATTGCTTTTAATTAGAAATGACAGAACCCTTTGTCAAAGCCAAATTTTTGTGGAGAACAGAACTATTGAATTTCAGCTGGAAGGTTTGGGCCAGGTCCTTGCCTTAAGCTGTGGCAACCCCATGCAGCTTTGTTAGTATAATAGGTAAATCTACAGCTTCTTTGCTGAAGTTCTCAAAAACATCCAGATCCTTTTTCTAAATTAGATGACCTATAAAAGTTGTGAATCCCAAAGAGTGAAAGTCTGAAGACTCCTGGTAGTCACAGCATGAAAAATTAAAGACCTTAGTGTTGACATGGAGGGCTGGGCAACTCTCAACATCTACTTGAGAAGTAAGGAGAAGCAACCAGACTGTGGTGGAAAAATGTATTTTTAAAGCAATAAAAAATGAAAATTAATATCATGTATGTATATCTCCCTAAGATGAACCAAAAATGAGAAGGGAGAAAGCCCCACCACTGATATCCAATTCTGGGCAAGGACCCCAGTGTAATTACAACTTATAACTCTGCCGTTGCCAGTCCTTCTTGAGAGAAAACTGGTGCTGTTAGTCACAGGACGCAGGTGGGCACTGATAGGGTGAGCTTACACCAGAGGAAGAAGTAAAGATTTGAAGGTATTGTAACTGTATTATAAATTATTTTATCCACTGGATAATTCAAGATATTGAGCAGTTAAGACATTATGTAGGGTAGCTTTTATGAAGTGCTGTTTTCTTTCACACATACCAGCATTTCATACCAGTTCTATAAAGATATGTATTTTTTACCAATAACTTCATTTTGACATGCTCTGTAGTATTAGTAAGTATAAATGAGCTTTCAGTTAGGTGGCAACAATTTCTCCCTGTAACTGCATCACTGTTGGCTTTACTGGTCATACAGCATGCAAGTGACAGGGAACAAACTCTGCCCCTGTCATGCAGTTACAAGAATGAAATTATTTTCTATGATCTGATATACTTGTCAGACCTTGGTCACTTTAAGTCGCTTCGCTCTGCTCATTAATGCTCTGCGTTTTTGGTTTTTTTGAATATCACTTTCTAATGGACCACTGGTGCACATCTAACACTGCTATACAGAGCTCCCTATGAACAATATATGTAACTGCATAACTTTTAAATGCACTTTGAAGCCTAAGAAATCTGTCAGCCACAATGAAGCTGAGTGTCTTAATTTCTCAGGCAGACAATCTGTCAGCTGTGAAACAAAGCTTCTTGATGCAGCTTGTGAGCTCAAGCACTGTGTGCTTGTACACTGTTACGCTCAGCTGGTGACTGCCCTTTTAGTCCTGGCAGGTACTTAAGAGATTTTCGTGCTGGTCTCCAAAAGAAGCATTTTTGCTTAAATCAGCCCCTTTTTCCTTCCCCAGGACAGAGTGGCATGGGGCCAGGTCAACACTTTAGGGGAATCTATTAACTGCATAAGCAAATATCTTTGGTTAGCTAGTGTTATTATACCTCATTATCAATATACTATTGATAGTATTTTTATACCCTTTCTTTTAATGGCTTTATTTTTTTACAACTTTCATTTATTTCCCCAAAATTTAAAAGTGATGCAGGTATGCTGAATTATTTGGTGGAAAGGACAAAAGAAAAAACACATTACTGTGGAAGACCATGCTATCTTAATGAAAATCATTGCAGATAAGCATGATTCTCTTAGTTTCTAGCTACTTAATTGTTAGATGTCAGATCTAGTCTTTGCCAGCTTTATTCCTAAATAAGTGCACTTTGAGTAAAGCTCTATAAGTAAGAATTAACCTAGAAATATATTACTGGTGTTATAACCTAGAAAAAGCCTAAATTCTAACATGTGCAATAACCAGAAGCTGATGGAAAGTTTGCAAAAATGAGAGATTATGAAGTGTTTCTTGACTAACAGAAGACAGAAACTGCCCATAACTGTTAGGTGGAGCTGCCTATAAAGTGCCTGTAATACTGCAATGAAACCACTGATGTGCTTTAGTAGTATTATTATTATGTCTTTGGCAAGTTGTATAAGTAGTTAAGGTCATTTGCCTATGTTTCTTCATATCTTTCCTCATAGAAAGTACTCAGAAGGCTTGTTTGTTTGTTGTTTTGGTTGTTTGTTGTTTATTGTTTTTAATTAAATCTGGTCATAGGAATGGAGATTTTTTATCAATGATATACTAATATTACATACTTTCTTTTTTCTGTACATAAACACTCTCATCTTGCATTGAGGTTTCTGAGGGTATCTGAGCTAGGACTGGATTGGAAAAGAAGATGCAGCTGACATACTGGATGAGAACTCCTTTTGTGAGCTGTTTCATTGCAAACAGAACTGTAATATATTGGTGTTCACTCACTCAAGTCACTGTTTTTTCCATCTAGTCGTTGATGCCTCAACAATACAGTTCAATTATTTATTTTAAAAAGCATCTTGGGAAGACTACTTAAAAAACTTTTTGAAAAGACTGTATTAATCAAAACTTTCTCTGGGGTTAAAGAAACCTCTCAAGTTCGGAATTACCGGAATTACATGTTGTCTGTTATAGAGAGTTTTTAGCTTTGCGAATTCCTTTTATAGAGAGAAAATAAAATGTTTATAACATTTAGCTAAATAAATTGAAAAATGCTAATAAGGGAAGAATAATTTTGAAATTAACCCTTAGAAAAACTAACACAGTCGATCAGGTTAAATGAAGCCTTATTAAATTACAGAGATATGAATGCAGGTACAGCAGTTGCCCAGTGGCCCATGCTAACAGCTGGTGATACAAAGAGGCTATTTTGATTATATGTACATCAGTAGCTTTGATTTATGGCACTTGTTTACCTCTCAGAAACCTGATGGGTTTCCGAGAGAGAAAAAAACTTGTGGCTCTCATACCTGATACCTGTCTTTACATTATCCCCTGTAGTGTGATATATTTGTAGAAGAACAGAGGCTCCCAACATATTTGCCACTGAGAGGCAAATATCCATAACTACCTAATTAAAAGGGAGATTTAGAAAATAATTAGTTGTTTCTAACAACCTATAAAATACAAAGTGATAAGAATTTGGAAGTTATTGGTATTTGCTTTAAGTCACTCAGCTTTTTCTAAAGTTTTTTCTTTCAAAGATACAACCTCAAATGTCAATATCATGGTACTGATGTGACAGTAAGTGCATGTGAGAAGTGCTCAAAAGGTGGGATTTCTTTCTCTCTTCCTCATGAGGATTGGGTATTTGCAAATCCATTTCTCTTCAGAATAGCAGAGTTCTGGGGTGGGTGCTTGCTGCTGCTGGTCTTTCAGGTCAGCATTGCTCCTGATTTGCTTTCAGTCTCATTTTCTTTGTCCTAGAAAGACATTTTCTCAAGTGGTGGGGAGAAGTGAGTGCATTTGTACCAAGTCTGCCTAGTTTTCCTCTTTTTCAGACCTTGGAAATTCTATTGTGTCTCTACAGCTTCTTTTTGTAAAGACTAGTAAAACTCGACTTACCAGCCTGTCACACCACATATGATAACAATGGCTAACAGAAAGGTCCTGTTTAATGGATTGGTGAATTGGGAATTTATGAAAAAATTTTGGAAACACAGATTATAATATTGTAATAGATTTTTTATTAACAATCCATCTTTATGTCTTTAGAGTTAAATGAAACATAAAGCTGTTCCTGTTTTGATAGTTTGTAAAATTATGATTTAAGTTTATTTTTAATAGCATGAATATTTTAAAACAGCTTTGGCATTTTTGAGTAATGTTTATTTTTTTTAAGTGTGTGTTTGTGCACTCTTAATATGGAATTTGATTTGATTTTTTCCCTTTTTTGTATTCACTGTGAGTACAAATTTAGTTATTAGAAAACCTGCTTTAAAAGTAGAATAAAGACTTGAACTGGATTATGGTATTATTTATTTTTAATTATTAACACTATTAATAAGTTCAGATACTAGTTCCAGAAACCGAAAAGGGTTCATGGCTACAATGACTGTGGAGGTTGATTAAGGCCTGGCATTCCCTAATGCAATAAGGCAGGCTCCCCTGGCCTAGAGGCAAGTGGAAGAAAATTAAGATGGTGTCAAACATAGCACTAAACTAAAGTAAATGAGAACCAAAAGAATAAATCTACATGGAAAGGCAGTGCTGCCTCTTCACAGGCAGCTGTACTTATTAATTAGTAATCTATCATTTGCACTAAATTTCAATCAATAGCCTCACCTCTCTGACATTTCATTTACTTAGTTATTAAAGTGATGTGATTCATCAGGCTTGTGATGCCCTTTAGTGTGTCAGGCTACCCAGGAAGTGCAGCATGCAGGGTGGGCTGCCACTCCAGTGTTTAACATGATAAATTTGGCACAAAACTTCACTTTCATTTAGTGATTCTCATGGTGCCAACAAGACCAACATATGTATGGATTAATAAATATTGAGCAGCAGTCGTGGCAGTAAAAGCAAATTTAGTACCCACATGGTACCAGGGCAGAGCTGGTTTCTTGGCTAATATGAATGTATCATGGCCCTAATATCTTTGTGTGTTACACAGTTATGTAAATCCCTGCAGTGTAAACACTGTCACAAAGATAAGTCTCATCCGACTAGTCTCATCCAAAGTGAATTTTGAGGACTTGCTCTAGAAGCTAGGACAGTGTTGGCTATGCTTTAGTGTTGTCATGGCATCATTCTACCATGGGAATCAATTTTAGGGAAATAATAGTAGATGTGTACAGAGAAAGAAGCTTTAACCTGGCATTGTATACAATTTAAATGTATTATCACACACACCAAATACAGTTGTGATTCTTTTACAACAGAATGGGGAAAATGGTGGTTTCTTCTCAATTTATTGTTTGGAAAAAGTAGGTCTGTAAGATGCAGGACTTGGATTTGGTGATCCTGATAGGTTCTTTCCACCTCTGCTGATTTTGTGATTCTTTGATTCTATAAATTGAATACTGAGCTTCCCAATGTAGTGGCAATTTCTCAAAATAGGACAGATTAAAGATGATTTCCTTCTTTTCCCCAGCACCCACTGCTTGTTTTTCTTTCAAGTATGTTTTCTCTAAAATTTACTGAGAGAATTGAAAACAAATTTTCATTTTATATGAAATGTGTTCTAATAGTGTAGAGAGTGAGAAATTGCAAAGCAGGATCAAGAGTTTAAGGAATTGGAATAGACAGCACTTCTGTTCTGCTATTTAGAGAATATTTAGATGGTTCCTTGCTATTCCTATAGTGTTCATTTTTAATGTGTACAGGGACTTGAAAGATAAATAAGTGACCCAAGCACTAAGAAATGCCTTACTTATCAGTCCGTTACAGGAAACTTCCTTTACATTTACTTTATTTAGATGAAGGAAATAGTTTGGGAGTGCTACTGGAGCTGGATCTAATGTTCATTTAGGAATGGTTTCTTGGCCCACTACTGTAGGTAGAAAAACCAGAGTAATACATGTAGAAATCGTCAAGCATCTCACTGCTGCTTAGTGTTGACTTTCAGCTTGCAAAATGCATTTCTTGTTCTCCCTGCCCTTTCTCTTCTTGCATCCCTTGCTCAGCAGACCCAATTAGAAGAGCTGTAGCGCACCTAGCGCACCCCCTTGTTATTCTGAGGAGTTTACAGCAATTTTTCTTCAGGAAATGGTTTTGGATATTTCAACTTGGAGGCAAAAGGATGTCTTTCCTGAATATTCTAAAAAAAACCCCAACAAATCAGGATGAATATAGAAGTTCATAGGAAAATATATCTTACCCCTGTTCCCCCTGCCCCATTATTCTTTGGTTTAATTTTTGTAATACCCATCATTGCATCAAAAACCATCAGGACTTTGTATATCCTGTCATAGTTAGCACATGTGTACATGTACATACTTGTGTCCACTTTGTCACTGTGGGCTCCCTTGAAAATTCATTATCTTGCAATGTTTTGATTATTTTAACAGAACTGTAATTGTGTAATGAAAGCTCTAGTTGCTGTTTCCTGAACTAAAACTACTATGCACCTTCAGGGCTAATTTTTGCCAAAATCTTTGGAGTAAAAATTATTTCAAGACTTTTGCACATTTTTTCCTCTATGTATATCTGATTGTAACATCCGCTGACAAAAATCTTTAAATTTAGCAGCTTTTAGAATTTCAGATGCTATGTGCAAAGCTCTAGGTGAAAACACTTGAGTCTTTTTTACACCTCTGTTTGATTCTTGCTACACTGAAGTGGAATCCAGGGGAGATTTTGATAGCATAGGAAGAGAAACTAAAGCATTTTGTTATTGATCAAATACCTAATTGTTCTTACTTTGCTGGGAAGAAATGTCCCCATAAATATTAATTCTTTTCATGTTTAATTTATTGTTTGATAGTTAATTACCTGCTAACATTTGTCCCCACTGGGACCTTACAATCTGAATAAAAGTGAATAAAATTTTCTGCATTGGAATCTCTTTTCCTTTTGTTCTTCTCCTCCTGAACTTGCTTTGAAGGCTTTCTGTAGCAGTGTCTATACTGTGGAAGAGTTACTTTGTTTCCTATTCAGATATGTTTCTTTGTCTTACCCCTTGATAAGAAGGGAATCTTTTTATCCTCATTTGCTTTTCCCCACAGTATTAATGATATTCAAATAAGAATTACCCTCTTGTGTGGCAAACAGAAAGCTTATTCATTGATCTCTTAGTGACAGCCTGTTCTCAAAGTTGCAGAGAGGAATGCCTTGCTTTCCAGTATTTTTTTTCCTCCAGAAATTATCATTTTATAGATACATAACAAGGCCCATCTTTCAGGTGAGTTTTATTTGTGAAACAGAGTTTGAAGGATTTTCTGCTTTGTTGAGACCTTTTTGGGTTTTTTTTAATCATGTTTTTCAGCATTTGACTTCTTTTGGAATTTTGCTTCAGTATGAATTAAAGTTGCTGATTCAAGGAAGAACTATAACCAACCCTATTATTTTTTCCCCCAACAATTTAACATAAAAGCAAAGAGCTGAGCTTTATTTTTTCACTGCATCATGTGAATGCTGAACATAGAAAAAGCAGCTTTACCTGTTCATAAATTATGTCCAGCTGTGGACATAGGTTTTTAAAGGGGAATTTGGGAGATGAGGTTGTGGGAGAGCAGTCATTGTGTCAGTTTGCTTTTGTGCCTCCTGTTCTAGTTGTTTTAATGTGCAGTTCAGTTCTTATTAGCTAATTTTGAATATCAGAAGAGAGTTCAAGAACAGTTCTGCTCAGATTCTGCCTGATGGGCTTATTACACAAACTCCCCTATAAAAAATATTTGGAATTTCACATGTGTTATTTTAGACCTTAAGGATTAAAATATTCTGAAACCTACTTTCATTTTAAAGTGTTAGTGAACTAGATGGGGACAGGGTTGCTGCTTTAAACTTGCCAATGTGAATTCCTTCACAATGGCATGTCCCTGATCTCCTGCATGGTAAGGCAAAAAAAGTAGCTCATTCAGACCTGCATGTTTCTGCTGAAACTGTCAGCAGAAGACAAAATTAGTGGTAAGTGTGACAAGATACCCCTTGAAATGTGACTGAAGCCAGCAAGTTACTCTGTTACACTATGAAGATCAAGGTGCTTATGTCAGTGCTGGCCATGTTTCTTGCAGATTGTGTCCTGTTCTCCCATGTCTACTAAAAAAAAAAGGAAGCATTATACACTCCATCAATTCTTCATCCCTCTAATTTACGATTTATGAAATCTGAAGTGGTTTAAGTAAGACTGTACTGTGTGGTGGATTGTTCAGGGCTTCCCAGACTGTCTGCCTTGGTGGAATAGATCACTGCTTACATTTAAACTTTTTTTCTCTGATATTATTCTCCATTTGAAGCAAGTAACCACTGACAGTAGGTACCATGGACATGAAATAACTCTTCCATCAGTCCCTTAAGATTTAAGGAAGATGAAACTGCCTTTCACTCCTTTTCAGAGCTAAGCAAGCCTCTTTTAGTCAACTGCACACAGACTATCTTTTCTGCATCTCCTTTGTACTCAATGTTCGGTCCTGAACTGTCATTCTCAAGTTTCACGCCTCCCTTGAGGCATGGTCCCACGGTGGGTGAGATGCTGCAGTGTTGTTCAAATGTCGTCAGTTGAGGGGGCAGAGAAATGGCTATAATCCTCATGTTCATGTATGCCAGACAGATTTGATTATATACCTGATTGGATGAAAGTTCTAATTCCTACATAGCCTGTGACAGCTTTGCTTTCTGGCCAACTGGCTTTAATCAGTCCTTCCCCAACTAATGTTTGTGCTGCTGATTAATCCTCCATATATATATTATATTTATACATCACTCTTACGCCTGTCTTGTTTCTTGGATAATTTCTTCAGTTAGATACAAATAGTCTTTCCTTCCAACTGATTTGCTGAAGGTGGCTTTATAACACCTCTGAAGTTAATAGCAATATTGTTCGTTTTATTATCCTAATTATTTGTGATGGTTTTGCATATCCCTACTGTAGAAAAAAATTGAAATTTTAAGTAAATATAATCCCTTATAAGAAATTCATCTACCATATCAAATCTCTTGTTAGCCCTTAGAGTTTATTAATTTAAATAAGCTAATTAAATATTTAATAAGAAGCAATAAAACAATTAAAATAGGTTAAGTATGAGCATAATAAAATATCTGGTGATTAAGAACCAAAAAGCCATTAAAATGGCTGGAAAGATATATTACTATATTTTTTACATATCCTGGGAAGGTGCTGCATTTTATATAAATGTAATATGAAAATGTACTTCTCTACTGAGAACTACAAGGAAATATAAATGGCTGCAGTGAAATTCAATTTCATTGTATGAAATGTGGCAGTCTGGCCATTCTATGTTAATTCTATGTTAGTTGCCATTCCTTAAATGACAATGGTAGATGACACTTTTTGTAAGGGATAATATTTACTCAGAATTTCAATTTTATAATATTAAAATATAGGTGCACAAACATAATAAGACAGATGAAACAGTGAAATAAATATATTGTAAATAAAAGTATATTGATTTCATCCAAGGAGAATGGAGAGACTCTGAAATTGAAAGTCTCATTTATTTAAATTGTCTTCAGACCCCAGCTATCTCTGGTCTCAAAGGAGTCAGGATAATTAATCAGTCCCGGAAATATTAAGTGTTATTTCTAGAATTGTTAGCTGCCTTCACTTCCATTACCCTGTGCCTGTGTCCTTTCAAGTAGCGCTCCCAATAAGTAAATGCTTAGTTTTATTTCCAATTTCACTCTAACATCCGACCATTTGGGGTTCCTGTGCAAGAAATTACTTAGGATCAGACTCCCAGGCTGACTTTTCAATAAGTATAGTGCTATAGACTCTGATGTTGAGGCATTGATGCAAAAAGAGATTCCTTTTTGAGGATGTTTTAGACAGAGACAAAACACTTGTCAAGAACCACCAGGATGATATTTCTAGAAGCTTTTTGCTTCAAGAAAATGCTTGAATACTAAGTACCAAAACAATTACATATTTTAAGGAAAATTCTCCGTTTGTCTTTTATTCATGCTGGCAATATCACACTGGTAACCATGTAGCAATACCACTTGCATAAGTTTTTGTTGGGTACTCTATTTCCCTGTGGCTTTGATACTTTAACTGACGACATTCACTGATATCTAACTAAACTTGGGCTACTAAGGACAAACAAGTTCCACCAGCAAGCTTCATTTGGCCCACTCTGAGCTGCTTCCTGGGGTGGAAAGCCTTTGTTAAGTGGGAGACTGTAGTTTGGCTCACCTTTTTCTGTATATCCGTGGCACAGCCAACAGGTATTAAACTAGTCATGGAACAATGCCTTCATGAACAGTCCCACCCTGGGAAAGCAGAGGGAATGTGATTTTTAGCTCACAAAAAATGCTGTGAGAGGCTTTGTGCCTTGTCCTTATGGGAAGGTTTAATATACTTCCCTGGAGTCCTGCCTCTGAAATAGGCAGCAAGGCTACTTGAACTCATGCTCACAGCCCCTTAATGGAGAAAAAAAAAAATGCCTTCAGCCTGCACAGCTGAGTAAACTGTGTGCTTATGTCACGTCTGCCACCCCAAAATATGTAACTGCTTGTTTTATAGTAAGTAGAACATTATTTTTCATACAAGGGTAACACAGATAAGTGTTTCAAAATATGCTTTAGATTATAATCTTAGCTCAGTCTATGAAACAATATTCTCCTCTCAAATATTTGCACGCTTCAATTGAACAGTAGATAACTAGTCATCTGGGAAGTCGTCTGTGTTTTTTTTGTGTTTTTTTTTTAATTGGGATTTTATGTTGATGTTAACAAATACTATGTGTATGTGAAGGAATATGTTTCTAATCAGAATAGTTGTTCGTTGACCTTTAAGATCAAGCAAAAAAGAAACAAGTGTATTACTCCTGGTGAATTTAAGCACCTATTAATTCACTTCTCCCAGAGGTAATTACTTTATAAATAAAAAAATTTGAAAAAGTTTTTGAATGGGTCCATATTTGTTTCCAATAGGGAATGTCTGTTACTATGTCTTTGGACACAAGTAGTAGGAGAAGGATTTAAAATCAACTCCTCTTACCTTGTTTTCCTATGTCAATAGCTTATGATAGATGCATGGGGATTAAAATGAAACAGCTCTATAAGAACAGCAGTCAGAAAGGCAGTACCTTCCCATCCAATGACCTTTACCATTTAAAGGATGAAAAGATACATTATGCACAAATATTTTGTTATCCTCAGGAACAAAGTGCTCGTAACTGAACCCCGGATGGTGCAGCCTGAATACAAATGAGCATCCTAATTGAGTTGGTTTGATCTTTCTTAAACTATAGTCCAAGTCAATAATATAGTGTTACTGAAAGAAGCAGTCCTCTCATTAGAGGTGGCATAGCATGACAGAGAGTATCCCACCGTGGCATCTATTCTGTCATCGATTATGCACTGCTAATCAGTGAACTGTGGCATTAAAATCAAAGGTCTCCTTTCTGCTGTCAGCTTCTTATTTGCCAGGTTTCTTTTTAGGCTCATTTCTTGACTGAAATTAAAATTATACCAAGAGAAAACAATCTTAGGCTTATCCTTTTTTATTAGGTTTTGTTTCCTTTGGGGCTTTTATCTGGTTTTTTTTTTAGTGGTGGTTGGGGGTTTTTTGTTGTGGTTTTTTGTTTGTTTTTTTGTTTGTTTTTTTTGGTTGGGTTTTTTTTTCTGGTTGAAAGGCATTTTGTTTTGTTTTTTAGGGGAAGAATGAAAAAATTGCAGGTGATGATTGTTATATGTTGCTTGATATTACATAGTCATAAGATGGTATAAAAACCAGTGTAGAATAAAGTAGAATTACTTTCTCTGATATGATCAGGAAGGGTAAAGAAAAAATTACACTTTTTTTAGTACTGTGCATTTACCAAAAACATCCTTATTTCCTTCTTCAAGACATTGCATTAGAAATCCCTTTCAACTGGGAAACTGCTTTTGTGTGAGAAATACAGATAACAGCTCTGATTGAAAACTGAAATTGAGATTGTATTCATGAAGTCATATTCCTTGTAGTCATTCAGAAAGCAAGATTTGTGGCATGTGTTGCTTGCTGAAGCACATGACACCAAGGTGTCCTGTGTTGCATTTGCTGACTTGATTTCTTTTGTATAAAATCCCCACCTATGAGGCATGGATGTGACTACAGATCCTGTATCTGAGAGCTGGTCTCGAACCTATTGAACAGAAGTTGCCAAGTGACAGAGCTGCTTGAAGTGAATCCTCTGAAATACAGAGGAGAGAGAAATGACTGTTAATACATTTTTTATGACCCCCTTTGATTTTTTTAGCTACCTTTAGGAAGTTGTGTATGTTTAGTTATTTCCTTGACCTTTGGGACTAAGAAAAACTACTTGGTTTGTTGCGTTTTTCCTCATGTACGATGTGGTGCTAATAAAATAATCTATGTAAATTTTTCAGAAAACTAAATGTGTCTGATAATCATTTCTCCCCCCTCCTTAATTATTTCTGGGGTAAAGCAAATAAACTTAAAATTCCTCCTCCCTTCCTCTTCTAAACTGGAGTGGCACTGTGCTCTGCTGAGCAGCTGCTGCGTTTTACTCCTCCCATGGCTCTGCTTTGCTGGGGACAGTGAGGCTGCTTGTGTATAAATAACATGCATGATCATTTAGTAGAGACTGGGATTTTGGATAAAAGCTGACTTATAAATGCAGGTTTCTTATCAACAGGCAACACATTTTAAAAGGTAGTGGTGTGCCAAATCAGAACACAATTTTAATTTAAATAAACCTAACTGAAGAGTTCTGACATGTTAATTCAAAGTTGAGATGAAGCTCTGGTGCTTTAGCAGATTTTTATAACAAGCAAATTCAGTGTTTCTAGAGAATATCTTACTTTGGACTACAAGTGAAATTAGGACACGTGCTTTACTTCCTACGAACATTGCAGAAATGGTATAATGGGATTAAAGTAAACTGTGGGTGGTTTTTGTTGCTTTTGGTTTTTAGTTTTTCCCATGCTGAATTTTATATAGTTGTTTAAACTGGAGAGGTTTTTTGCTAACCAGAGCTTTAAGTATCTAGCTGAATGAATTTTTGGCTCAAGTATCCTACTAAGAATCAAAAATTCTAAAATCAGAATTAGTGTGTTTGCTATCTCACTGCCTTTTTTTTTTCTTTTTTTTTTAGGGGAGAAAAAAAAAGGTTAAACTTAGTTCATAAGAATCTTATTAAATCTGGGTTCTAGTTAATGTTTCTACAACATACTGCATAAATTAAACATTGATTCTGGTCATGTTTTATTGCTCTTGGTCGCAATGCTACTAGAAATGAAAACTACAAAGGAAGCATACTAAGCCTTACTAAGAAAGTAAAATTTTTACTGGTTTTGGACTATAATTATACTTAAAACAGGCTAATATTTAATCTTGTTTCTTTTCAACCTGCTTTGTTTGTAGTTTGTTCCTATTCAGCCTGGTTTCCTCCCCTTATTTCAGGACTTGTTGGCAGCAAAAAGGTGGAATTAGCTCATTTTGCAGTGATTAAAACACTGCACATTACTGTTGTCATGGATAAGCGAAGGCGAATGATATGGAATTGACTGTTTTGCATGGCAAGTTTCTAATTTTTAATTGAAGTGTTTGAGTTTTGTTTGTTGCAAATGGTAGGCTGCACATCTTATCTCACACTAAAGGTAGGTACTGGGCTGGGACATGAGTATTTTTGATATGAACACTGAGGGTTTTTATCCCAAAGATCTTTTCCATGCTTGCCTTTGCAACCATTTATGCATAAAATCTCTTCAGGCATCATGAAAATACCTCATTTTGCTGATAAAAACTCTGCTATTAAAGAGACTCCTCTGTCCAAATTTCAGCCTTTTTTTTTTCTTCCCTTTTCAGCAGATATGTAGGCAAATCTTGGAACATAAGATATTTAGCTTCCTCTGATAAGTCACCATGTAATTTGTCCACTTTTGCCATTATGAATTGTGAATTCTGTTAAGAAACAGCTTATGTCAGTAACATGAAATTTCATTGCCAGTACAAGGATGGGTGTCTTTCTGTAATTTGGAAAGTAAGTGGAGCTTTGCTTGTTTTTCCAAAGCTGCTTATTGATGACCACTGGTGTAGAGAAATGATAGTCTACCAAAGGACAGGCCATTTGTAGGTGTCCTGCATTTAGGGACAATTATGATTTGAGCAAATGTACAGGTGCAGTATTATAAAGACAATGTCACTGTTTAGCCTTGATGCTTGAAGGGCTCTGCTTTGGAGCAGTCTGTCTCATAATACCATAAATCATAAATGCTCTGGAGAGGATCTGTTGTTTCTTGGTGTGTAGGTATAAAGACTGTTGTGCTCTGTCATATACAATTCCTGGCACCTGATCATTAAAATGTTTGTGGATTCTCAGGATATCTGTGAAATAATTAAAGGGTTGTTCAAACACTTTTTTCAAAAATACCTGATTTGGTTTGTTTGTTTGTTTTTCATGTTAAATTACAGATAAAAAGTTACAAACAGTTCTTTCATTAAGCAGCTAATTAAGGACTGCTAAAAAACTTACGGATTTGAATTTTTGCTGGCTAGGATTTCTTTTCATTGTCAAAATAAAGTAACCCAGGTCAATTAGCAGGTGGGTTGTAGCAAAACAGATGATTAGTAAATTAATTAGAATTGAAAGACCCAGAAAGAACACAATTTTTTTCATTGCCCTTTGAAAACTAAAGACATGTCAGAGGAAAAAAAAACTTCCAACAATATACTCTTAGATTATTAAAAAAATAAAAGGACATTTAAGGAGTGTTGTGGGTTTTTCTATTTTCTAACATTCATTACCTATTGAAAGTGAATACGAAATATAAAACATTTCTATGCTTGATAAAGACAATAGTTTTACACAATAGACAGTGTAAAGGCAAACTAGAATAGGCAAACTGACTTCAGAGTGTTTTGGTACAGGTCTGCTCAGTTTTCATGGTTTCTTCTTCCTTTCTATATTTCCATTTGCAGCCCTCATTTTGCTTCTGACTGGGTTTGGGCTTCCACAAAGGGGGAGCTCTGCCTTTGAGTAGAAGAGTTGTGCAGTCCAGTTTTCTGTCCTAATTTTACTTTTTAAAGTGTTATTGAACACAACAAATATTGGTAGGTTGGCACTCTTGAGCTTGTGATATTCTTTGGATAATTTTTAGCTCTTACTCTTAATAGTCCCAGTGGCCTCTCACTTTTCCAAAATCCCTATATTGGTTCAATCAAATCAAAACAAACATTTGTTTTCCTTAAATAAATAAGTAAAACTGTTGACTCTTATGGAGTGCAGAGATTTATGGACCTATCAAAGTACATTTATTAAGTCATTTTCTCTTATGACTGTAACTTATTTCCACTGAGATTCTCTGTTTTGTTGATGCATATCACATGCAAGCTTCTTTCACTAAAACCTCTCTGCTCCCTTTTACTTTTTAATCAGTTTTGTGCCTTTGCTTTCTATTCTAGTATAATGACCACATATCTCATTGACTATTTTATTATTATAATTCTCCCCACCCCCTTTTCCTCAAGACTTCTATTCCCATTTGAAACATTTCTGGGAATTATTGTACTAATAATCACTTCTGATTTGATTTCTAAACTTTTCAATCCAGGTTTCCAGAACTGATTTTAAAGTAAGTGCTGTTTTCACTTTGACTTTCATATGCAAATATGTTTGCATTGGTTTTCTGACCGGTACTTAATCACCAGTGCAATGTTTCATGGTGTATTTTTATTTTTCTTGGCAACAGTATTCTAAGAAGAATCACTTTCCCCATGTTATGTTTGTGGATTGTTAACACTGCTGGGTTTACTAAGTCAGTATTGGTACAGAAACCATGAAACAAAACAAAATCTATACTCATCTTGCTCGTGCTTCCTCCAATGTATTTTTAATTCTTCTTTCTGCATTACTTCTTTCATACTAGCTGTCAGATTTCACCATTATGTAAAATGCAGTGCCTAATAAGAGAAAGATCACATAAGGTAACGATATTACAGTATCATGTGGCCAAAAATAATGTAGAATTATGTATATTTTCAGGAAAATTACTAATATAAAAAAAATTCAATTGTTTTGTTGGGGGAGTTTTTTCGGCCATGTAAATTATTTGTTACTAAACACTGAATTGTTGCCTAGCTTTATGAAAGTTGAGCTCTTCTAACATTTCCATTAAAATGCTTTATCATTCCTTGGCTTGAACAAGTGTCACTAGAGGGAGCTCTAACTGATTATATACGGGCATGCTGTCAAGGGCAAAAAGGATGAAAACTGATTCTTACAGCTGACTGTAATGAATCATGAGTGCATACATGGATAAAGTATCAGTGAATTATGTCTTTTTGAAATTTTTTTTTGATTTATGAAAGCTAATGAGCTGGGGAGAAAGCCTGGCTCTGGTTTTCAAACAGTACACTAAGTTCTTGTGTTTAATAGTTCTTGATAGAGTTGTTTTTTTCTCTCTTTTGCTGTCTTATCCTTTTTCTTTTTACCCATTTTTGTAACTTTTCTTATTCTCTCTGTCAGATTTCCAGTTAATAATACTTTATCAATATCAGCCTTTCTCCATACCTTGCAAGAGACAAAGTTTTTAATCTGATGATTTTTAGTTCTCAGATGTTTATAGAAAACAGTCGTGGTGAAGCTCAGCTCTCTGTCTTGTGAGTCCCGTGTCCTTCAGGTCCTCTTTGGCCAATGGAACAATCTTGTGGCTTAATTGTGTCATAATTATAAGGAAAAATTGTCCAACTGGGAATCCTGTTGCAGTTTTAAGTCATTTCCAAGTATGCCCTATTGGTCTCTTCTTTGTCCTCTCCTTAGAGAATGTGAATCTTAATGCCTGTTTGGTTTGGGGGGTTTTTTATTGTGTTTTTCAAACACAAATTATAACAGCAGATATTTTATCATAGCAGGCATCCCTGGAAGTAATGTGTTGAACTGTCTAGGATTGTGAGTCAATATCTTGGAAGTTTTAACTTTTTTGGGGTTATTCAACCTCTATGCATAAATATTTTTCTGTTGCTAACTTATCCCTCGCTTTTTTTCAGTGATTTTCTTTTGTTCTGCTTGCAAGGGTATAATCTGTGGCAAAATCACATCTTCATACTGCTAATACAGCATAATGATTTAATGAGACTTAAAAAAAATAAATTATTTAGTGCCTCAAAACTTAAAGGGTATAACTGTATTAATGGTAATATTCTGAGCTTATTAGTTCAATTATTGTTGGTCTGCTTCCTGCTTACCTGTTACACCTTCCATTTTCCATTACACAGAAGTAATTTTCTTTTATCCAGAGGCGATACAATAAATTCTCATAAAGACTGATCAGAACTAAAAAGGAGAAGGATCGTGAATTAATTGCTACATAATCATGCCTGAAAACTGCAATATTGTCAGTAGGCTTAAATCTGCTCTCATTCCTCTTCAGATAAACAACTGTCTTCCGTTGACGCCAATTACAATTCTTGGTTTTGCAGTTGTAATTTAGTGCTCTTCGCTTCTGTCTTTCAACATGGCTGAAAAGAGCCCTATCCCAAAAATGCAGCATTCCCATTCATAACCTTAATCCAGAAGCTGACAGCAATCAGTTTGGCTTTTCTGCAACAGGGAAATATCTTTGAGTATTTCCTTTATGCAATCGTTGAGGAGGTGGTGTGTTTTGGGAAGCACCTGTTGAGGCTAAGCATTTTCTCTAGATAAAAACATAAAAGTTGGGCTGCCTCCCATATTTTTTATTTTAACTTGAAATTTCTATGTGAAATGCTGCACTAAATTTATGTGTCAGTCAATACACTGTCGCATTTGGTCACAGAAGGAAATTGCTTGGTGGAGACTGATTCACCTCAGTTGAAATTGCAATCCCAAGCTCTAATTTTTTAATGTAAAACAGTCTGCAGCCAGCACTATCAAAAGACCATAGAAAACAGAAAATAATAAGCCTCTTTCTATGTTTACATCACTTTAAATTATCCTATGGCCAGTAGCTGACCATTAGCCCTAAACAAAACTCACATAGATATCTACAACGAACAGTGAAATTCTTGTTTTATATGGGGAGAGCAAAAGAACAGACATTTCAATGGCAAAAGTTTACACTGGGGGTTTTGACATATGTTTACCCAACAGCCCTTAGGACCCTTCAGAAAATGTTTCTATAACCATTTCAAGTTATGAACAAATTTGAACACAGGTGACCTGAGCACAGTGTAACTGGTGTGTTCCTCTGTCATCTCGTAATTCTGAAAGAGCTGTATGTTGTGTTCCTTCTAAGGGTGCAGTAAGTTTCCAAAGTACCATACAACTATTGACATTATTTCTGGGTTAAAAAATGGGAACATAGGCTTCATAAGTTGCAATTGGTGACCTAGAAATTATATTCCATAGGCAATACCCTGTATATTGCTCCATGGTAAGCATTTTCTTTCCTAAACATTAAAGAAACACTGAATGGATATTTTGGTGATTAGAACAGTCTTCATAAATGGTGCCTAGGTTTGATTTTTCTCTACCTTATTGCTGCCTATGCTGAAGTACAGTATGTTTCTTCCCTAAGTATTTTGAACACGTGTATTTTGCCATTATCAACACTAAAAAAAAAAAGAGTATTCATGTTGATGAGATATTAGCTGAGAAATAACAAGAATTCAAGAACTGTTTCTCAGAAACAGCTGGCTCACAGAGTGTCAAGCAAACAGATTGACAACTGTGTTTTAATATCATGTTAGAAACAGCAGAACAGATAACACATGACACATGCACTACTATGATACAAAAGGTGATTCAGTGCATATGAACTACGAATAATGCAAAATACAATATATCAATGTATTTTAGGTTTATCTTTTTATTTGAGAACAAGAGGTTTCTTTTCTTTAAAATACCATTAAAAAATTAGCAACTGCAGTAGTAAAACAGAGATATGAAGAAATTATTTGACATTTTAAAAGAGAACTCTGTTAATGAAGATAGATTTGACATGAGGATAATGCAATAGTTGGGCAATACCTTTTCATTCTGTAAATAATACAAAATACCTTTATATCAGCTGTTCAGATATGACCATACTCTTTTCTTCTTTGAAATAACTGAGGAACATAGTTGTCACCTCATTTAAGGAACATTTTTCTCTATTCTTGCCTGTGGGAAGTTCTTTAAGTCTTTTCTTGTACTATTTTCCTGATAGGAAGAATAGATTTTAAAAGACTAATGCCACATGTGAAAAGTCTAAGGATGAGGTGTAATTCATAGGTCTTCATTCATGTTTTCTAAGCTTCAAATATCACTTGAAGTTAAAATTATTTTAGGAAATTTTAACATAAGTCATACCACAATTTCATAGTCTTTGAGCAACTTGTGAAAACAAACTTGAAAATAATTGCAGTCATTTTCATAAATGGATAAAATGTGTGGGTACTGCATTTATAAATTCACAGCATCAGTGGGTCTCTGTTTATATATTTCCTGTGTTGATTGTTTTTTTCCTACTTAATTGCAAGCCATCCTAAGGTATCCATGAGATGGGCCATAAAATTCACTCCAAGCTTTACTTAAACATTTATTGCAAACTTCATTTCTCTATATAACAGAAATGGAGCAGAAAATTGTGAGCTTTTACTCATAATACCAGAGATCAGAATTATACTGTCCTATTTGAGGTAGTTCCTTTTTTTCCTCAATATTATTTTACTGGTACACATATACAAGAAGAAAAATACCGATGTGCATGTGCTTCCAAGTGTATTTTATCAGCCAAACTAAAAGAAGATGCATGGATGCTGGAAAAGGCTCATTAATCAAACAGATGTAGTTTCAGTAATTATGGAATCTCCCTATTAAGCAGAAGCAGTAAGTCATTAAAATATCCTCACCGGCCTTTTGGCTAAGATCAAGCATAGAATATCTTCTCATTAGGATAATGGATTTCAATAAAATGATATTCCATCATTCTCCATAAGGGAACAAAATGAAACTTTTTGGTTAACTGCAATCACTTAATCATTCATTATACCTTCCTCCAATCTTGTTCATTCATTTCTAAGAGAAAATTAATTCTTCACAAACACAGCCTACAATCCTGGAAAACTGCATTGAACATGAAAGTTAACTTTCTAAGTTAAATTAAGCTTAATGAAAATCCAGAAAGTAAAGTGAATAAAAGTATATGGTTTTCTTTTTTCTTCTTTTTTTTTTTTTGTGTGTGGATTTTTTCCTCCCAATTGAAGAAGCTATAAATAGATATGAATTCTGTTTCCTTTTAATTTCAGGAGAATTTGAAAAAAATTAGAGGTTCATTACATAAGTAATTTTATTTTTTGGGTTTTTTTGCTTGAATTTTGCTTATATTGATTATTTCCTCTTTGTTTTCAATACGTTTTGAATTGTTTTTCAATGAACTAAAGATCTTAATTATACATATGTGATTTTGACATATCATTTATGAATTCAGAAGTGCGAAAAAAACCCCACAACTAGAAAAATACCATTTTACTTGGCATATGATCTTACAAATTCTATTATAGGAGGTTTTCCTTATCTTGACTGGCTGTTCTTCATTCTTAGTTGAATGAAAGGATTAAAACATTTTACTTTTTGCTTCAAGCTTTTTGCTGATCTTTGCTTTGCTACTTCTTATCCTGAATTACTCTGTGTAATCTAGTCATCTGTAAAAGGACAAGGTGTAGTGTCTTCACTGCATTGAGTGAGTCATTTGAGGTTTGATGAAAACTTCCAAATCCTGTTAGAGGCCAACCTGTGAAGACTGTCTTATTGCAAAGCTGCATTATCACTGTTTATCACTGTGTTAAACACACTGTGTTTAAACTTTCCTGCACACTTTTGAAAGTGCAGATGTGAAGAGACTTTCGTCCAAACAGTGTGATATATGTCATTGCTGCCAATGCATATATGCCAGGAATGGCAATTTAAGAGATGCAGAATAGCATGTGAATTCAGGGTAGTTACCATACTTAGTATCAAAAGTTCACGTCACAAATTGCTTGCCAAAGAAATGAGTAGCAAATCCTCTAGTTCTGCCATGAGTTTCAGGCTGGATATTGGATTTGCAGCTCAAACTCAAATTTGAAGAACTGCTTCCTAAAACAGGCAAGTAAAAAATGTTCCCGATGTCCCTTAGAGGTCTTTCCCCTCCTGACATACAGCTATTTAGGCAGCTCTTCTGTGCTCGTTAGTGGGCAAAGTAAGCTAAGTTCAGGCCTTTGTCAGTGTTTCTTGTTTCCTGAGAGGACAGCATATTTGTGTTCCTATTTCTTTCATAGAGGAGGAATGCTACCTGGATCATATAATGGTTTGGGTTGAAAGGAACCTCAATGATCAACTAGTCCCTATCCCTGCTTCCACAGGCAGGGACACCTTCCACTAGAATCCCATGTTTCCTTTCAGTGGGATTCCAAGAGGCTGTGTCACAGAGAGATGAAATCCAGACCTTCACAGATTTGTTCTGGATGTGATTATACTGAGAACAGGAAGTTAAAACTTGATGTAGAAAGCTATAACTTAAATTTTGTAGAATTAATCTTACAAATTAATTTGGTGCTCTTTAGTTCTCCTCAAATAGGTCTGTAAAAACCCCTACACTTAATGCTTTTACACTGCATAGGCATTACCATTGGTGTCCATGTTCATGGTGTCTCTGACAAGCAGTACAATCAGCTCTCTGATATCTGATTAGCAGCTTGGTGGTTGACCCTGGCCAACTGCCAGGCATCCCCACCCTTCTGGAGAGAAAAAAAGATAAAGACAGTTGTGGGTCAAAATAAACACAGAGAGATCACTTGCCAATTACCTCATGGGAAAAATATATTTGACTTGGGAAAATGAGTTTATT
>VXBU01010689.1:76903-94879 GCA_013400315.1 Bombycilla garrulus
AAATATAAATTGATACTTTTTTAAAAAATTGAATTTGGTAAATTTTTGATACAATTTTCTATTTTTCCATTGTGAATAGCTGAAATATTGATAAATTTTAATTTCAGGAGACTGCTTTGTATACATTTATACATACAATGGTTCCCTAGTAAATATTTTAATTAAGAAACGAATCCTAATATCTCTGGGTAAATTGTAAATCACATTAGTTAATGATGTTAGCTTTAACCCCTTTCTCATTTTCAGTGGTTAAAGAGAGAAGCTTGGAGAGTACTGTGGATTATACTATATACCACTTGATGATAGCAATGCATCTATAGATGTCTCATAATAGTCATACAGTACATTGCACATTGATACAATCCTTATGATATTTTAATTTCCAGTGTTTCCCATGGGTGTTTAAAAAAGTTTATTAAAAATTCCTCAAACTAAGAAAGTTTCCTTACTTATTAATAGCCTGGGCCTTGTGATAGAATAGGATAGTAATTTGTTGGAATCAAAATTTGTAGCCATACCATGACCTTTCAGATTAATAAATCATTGGCTTCTCTAAAAGCTGGTGAATAGGTATCAGAAGTGAAGTTCAGTGAAAAAGATACTTTAAAGATCTTGTAAAGTACTGTCTGTCTTTGGGCATCCACATGCACTTCTAGAAATGGCCCTGGAGGTGTATCCTGTATTGCCCAAAGGTGAATTCCTGATTCAGAACCAGAGCAAAGAAGCAGATCTCATTGCCTGTTCACTGCTCTGAGCAAAGTAACCACCATTAAAAAAAAATTACCTGGGACTTCTTCCTTTCCTTGCAGAGCTCTAAAGAAAGGCTTGATATAAACTTCAAAACAAGTAACGTTAATGCTTAAGGTTTGTGTGAAGACCACCAAATTAATGTAATTTATGGCTTCACCTTGGAGGGAGATAAAGAGCTGCAACATTTTCTTCCTATGCAGCAGCAGCTGACCTATTGAGCAATAGTGTATTATCTCTATTGATGATATGCAACTTGAAGTGGAATATGAAACATCCCAGGCGATCAATGTGAGCTGCTCTAATCTTTTAGATTATAGCTGAGCTCGAGCATACTTGCAGAAAAACTTCAGTGTCACTTGAGTTCATTTGCTCACAGAGATGAATGTGAATTTGACTCCCTAACAGTCCATCAAGAGTGTTAAATTTCAGTCCTGTGGAGAATGTCAGCTTCTACAAAATTGAAAATAGGTGGGACAGAAGAGGGTGAAAAAATAAGCTTCTACTCTAGCAATCATCATCCCTATTTAGATCTAGATAAAGAGGCCCAAGAAACTTTGAGAGGAGTAAAGTTAGCATGGTATCCTGAGAAAGAGAAAAATAAAGTAGCAGTATGTGATGGGTTTTCTTTAAACTGTATTCCAAGGTGAGAAAAGCACAATAAAACACGCAAAAGGCAGAAGGTTGGTTGTTTGAACCACCCCAAATGTATCAAAGGCTAGTACGTATGGCAAATACACCAGACAGGCAAGTATTTGTTTTCCCCATAAGAAGAGAAGGTTGTCTTTGTTAAACTCTTTACTGATGTCTTTCTGCATAAGTACTTGAGAGCATGATGTATACCCTACCTGGCTTTTTTCAGCCATTACCTGCGTTTCTGTCACACATCATCTGAAGTTTGGATAGAGGCATATCATACTGGGCAGCATAGTTGTGACACAGGGCAAAGGTTGAAATTAAATTTGTGGCAGCTTGTGCTCAATAACACCTGTTTCTAAGTTTATTTTTTTAAAGGGGTTGATGATGAGCTGCTTTGAATTATCTCCTGCTTTTTGGCTTTTAGCACTTTAGAAGTTCATTTGAAACAGTGCATAAAGTATTCTAGCAGCTTATGCTTATTTATTCCTACTCTTTGGGGAGACACAGGCTTGTGAATTAAACTTGGTGTATTCTAGCATTCATTTTGGATTATAAAACCTGCCTGTGTTGTATGGAAAGTGAGGTTGTCTCAGCATAATAATACACTGCAATCCACACCAACCACATTAATATTCCTATTGGTTGTCATTGGAAATATGCCAGTTCCCATATGTACTTACTCACGTTTCAGAGTGCCCTTGCAATCTCATGACTGCTTTTCAGAAGTGCTCGGTGGCTTATTCTTCCTGCTCAGTACACTGCAGTGAAATTATGTATTCAAATTGGAGGAGAAAAATGTGTTTAGGATAACTAGCATTTAGCACACGGTACAAATTAAACCCAGATTATACGATTCTCTCCCTTGCTCCCTAACATTTGTCTTGGAATTCATATTTAAAGCAGGAGTCTTTTGCATTACAAGTAAAGATTGAAATTACTTATAACCTTTTTCACCTACACTTGACAGGCTTTCTTGTATAATTAATGAGTTGGATATATTGTTAATAGTTCAGATTTTGTGGTTTGTATTGTAAATGTTCTGTTTGTCTTGTGTAAAAGAGAACTGATTAGGACTTTTTGTTAGAGAGTCAGGACTTTGGATATTTCTTGGCTATGATATTTTTTTCAGTGCTGATACAAATTGAGTCACCTCTTTCATCTGCTAGCTATTTTTTATGGTTATTTTTAATTCAGAACACAGTATTGTCATTGCAGTCATTTTCCTTTTTGAATCTAAGTTGTTCAGCTTTTGAGTTCTTTATTTCTGACATACACATGTGGACCTTTTTTTAGTAAAGTTTTTATTGGTGGCATGTTTATGTCTTAGATCTGTCCTTCAGAAAAATTTTTGTCCTAGATTATAATTTGATAGGAAATATTGACTGAAGATTTTGAAGCAAGAGGGGTGAATTGTGGATTTATTTGGTATTTATTTAAAGGTATGTTCCTCAGTGCACACTGGACCATATGATACAGAAGCCTTTCTTATTCAAAAGCACACTTAGTAAGTCACCGTCACTTATTTCTTAGTAATTATAATTATCAGTATCCAAATATTTCTCATTTTTAGAACCAATGTACACATCATAGCTGTCCCTTTAGTTTGCTGACAGATTCTTTGCAAGAGCTTCTGGGAGACCCTCTGATGCAACTCCAAATTATTAACAAAAACTACCTGTGACTATAAATGCATATTGCTCCCATTTCTTAGTATTTTTAGGTAGTTTGTATGCATTCTAACCTACTGCTAGATACAAATGTCAAGAAGACACAGATGAACTGCAGATTGTTTGGTTTTTTTTCATCCACTCAGACTACTTTGATAAGATATGTCAGCAACTTTACTGGTGACCTGTTTATTGATCAGGAAGCATTTGAACAGGCTTCTGTGAAGTGAAGCATCAAGGTATTTTACTCTGCTTTGCCCATCAAAAATCATTGAAGTGACTGGTATAGTGAGCATATACTTTAATAACCTATGGGGTTGATAAGAGAGTTTGTGTGTATATGGTCTGCTTTGTGCTGCAATAAACAGCTGTCCTTTCAAATAATGTGGTCCCTATTCCCCTAATAGTTCATAGACCTGTAAGTGGGAATTAAAGCAATTGCAGGCAAAGTAGGAGATGGAACTTTTTTAGTTTACCCAGAATGATGGGTAGGATATAAAAATAAGCTATAAGTAGACCATAAACAGGAAAGAATGGGCAGATATATTTTCTTTACTTTGTTGAGTGTGAACACCAGAAGTATGAGAGGCTGCAGTTGATAGGACAAGAGATCCATCTTATCTACTGTTTGGTTTCCAATAGCTGGTGCCTAAGAAAACATGTAAGAGCAGAGCAAGTGAACAGCACGCTTCATTCCATTGATCTAATTATCATAATCTTAAGAAGACTTGTTTTTGATGGACATGTACTTGTTATTTCTCTCTGAATAGGGAAGTCAGAGTAGTAAATGTCATTATACCTATGACAAAGTTATCACTTCTCTTGATCTAAACAGAGTAGAGTGTGTCTTTTTGCTTCAAAAAGTTAACATTTAAATGGACCTAAGCTGCCTTTGTTGTTAATATATCACTGAGATAAATGGTATGAAGGAGAGTTTATTCCTTTGCTGCTGCGATGCTGGCAGGAGAGTGTGCTCTGTAGCTGATTAACAGGGCACAGTGCATTGACTTATTTGGGGAAGGCTATTATATCTCAGTAACAGAGATATACATGTATACATGGTATACATGATTCTGGTTACAGTAAGTAAAAAATTGGATTCTGCGGGAAGTAACTAAAACTGCTGGAAGAACAAAAGGTTCCTAAGGACTTTTTTTATTTTCCCCTCTTAAATCTGTGGTATAACGGTATTTAATAATCTGACAGAAGTTTAGATAGTGCAATATATTTAGTGAAACTTTCATATAGGGCTAGAAATACTAGCTTATGTAAGCAGTCTTTTAACTTGTGTTCTGTTTGACCTAAAGTCATGAGTTAATGATGAGATGCAATAATTTTAAGTCTATTTATCTGAAATATAGTCCTTCCCTGTAATTCATACACATTTATGGTGAATTTCCCATATTTTAAATCTTACCTGAGCAGGCAGATTGGGAGGTTTTTTAAAACAATGAGAAAGTGAGATTTTTTTTTATTAGTTTGTATATCAAAATAGACATTGGACAGCATTACAGTTCTAAACAACAGTGAAGGCAAATCATATCAACTTGGGTTTTTTCCTAGCCCCCCACCACAGTATTGATGATTACAACCAAATTAAGAAATCAGAGAGTTCAGATTAAATACTTCAGAAGCACAGTTACATCACATGAAGCGTATTCAATTCTGTCTGTAAAAATTATGACCACATTGGCAAGTAGAGGGATGCTCCCTGTGGGATTTTATTTTTTTAGTAAGTCAAGCTTCTCTGTCTTATTCTTTTGAATTCAAGAGTATGGGTTAGTGAAACAGATAAGGCAGACCACTTATGATTTCATAACTAGTATTCAGTCCAAATAAATTTTCCAAATTTCCTTTTGTGTATCTTCAGTAGTAGTGCAAATATAACAGCTGTCAAATTAAAAGGAGGGGATTTTCTTAATAGGTACTGGAACCAGTAAAAGATCTGAAGTTCTGATGAGCTTCTGTTTTTGGGAGAGGCTTTTTTCAGCTGTCACGTTTTTTCTGTGCCCATTGTCAAAAATCTATATTTATTTCTGTTGCAGAAAGAAAGAATTTGCTCACTTTTTTAAAGTAACTTTAAAAAAGTTTATTTATGTTTTAAGAGAGACCTTTTATTTCACAATTTTTTAAACTATAGTAAGCAGTAGCCTCGCATTATATTAGTAATAAATCAAATTGCGTAAGTTGAGCGCATTTTTTTGTAACTAAGTTTTTGTAATTCTAGTATTTTTCCAGGAAGATGCAGGTTTTTCCACCCACCCCAGTTTGAAGCTATGGGTGGCAGAAAAATTGTATAAACCAAACAATTTACTTTAGAAAATATTTTTGGAAACCTTCAGGAAACACGATAAAGGTACATGTTCAATCTTAGCTTTCATTACTGATGAGAATGGGTTTTTTTTCCTTAAGGGTAAACATCATGTAATGTAAGCATACAAGAATGATATTAAGAGGTTTTGTTATTAATATTTGTTATTATTTTGTTTTTTTAAAAAATTCAGATTGTGTGGTGTTCTACTTTTAAATGTTTCATTCTGTTTTTACCTAGACCATAGGATTACTGGCAAATGCCTTCAAGTCTCTAGCTAGGTAACACTAAAAAAGAAGTGGCAGAACAAGCAGTTTGCAAGTTGAAAAGTTATTATGACAAAAAATAAACCAATAGGTAAAGAAATGTTTCAGAAAATCTTTCTCAAGTAGGTCTGTGTTTATATGATTATGGCACTTAGGACGAAAATTGGCAATTATGGCAGTCTGCTGCTCACTTCTATTGAACCTTGTAGCCCTTTGACTGAAATAAAAGAAACCTAGCAGCCAGGATCTGAAAACACAGGCCTTTGCTCTTTGCCATATCCACATTCCCAGGCAGAGGTGTGTGCAGCCCCAGTGTGCTGCTGGAGAGGTGTGGTGTGAACAGCACCTGCCGCAGGCTCCTGACCAAATGTGCTGCTCTGCTGCAGCCAAAGCAGAGGGAGGCAGAAATCAATCTTTCTGGTTTGTGGTATAAACAATAATGTTTCAAACCATTTATCTTTCCTTGCCAAAATTCCATCATTAAATACTATGGCAGTGAACTTGAAAGTCATTGGAATTATCCTTTAATTCAGTCCAAAGCAGCTGTCCTTTACTCATGCTTGTGCGGTTTTCCTCCTTTAATGTTTGTTAACTTGGAGACTTGTAAAGGACACTTATTTTCTTTGTTAAATGTCAAAAATACTGATTCCTGAATGAATGTTCCGTTATTTTTCTGTACTTCAGTTTCTATTCCTGTGAAAGTAATTTTATTTTTCACTATGAAACTGCTCATTTTAGGAGAATTACATTATATATAACATAATTGACTCAGAATCCTTTTCTTTCCTCTTGAAGTTCTTTAGAAGTTAGGATTAATTTGGTCACAATGTGTGATTCAGTCCGACCAAAATAATGTTTTTTAATTGTACCTAAACTAGGTGTTGTGGCTGAGCAGGACTTTTGCTGCTTATGCATATTTAGACCTATTGTGGACCACCTATGGTGACCTAATGCTTTCTAGATACATAAATTTGAGGGTATTTCCACTTACAGCAGTGACTGTGCTGCAAGTGCATGTGTTTAAAAAGATTAGTTAGGCTTACTGGTGTAGGCTAAGGGGTTTTATTTTTAGTTTTACCTGTGATTTAAATGAGTAATTTAAGCTACATATTTCTCCCATCTGTTGAAATACCTACAAAATCTCGACAAAAGTTAATACATTAATTAAATATTTTAAAAATCCTAAGCCAGTTCTCTTCATTCTAATTCATATCATACAAAAGAAGGAAATTTGTTTTGCAGTTTTTTCTTCATTAGGAAGGCTAAGATACTGATTTTGATGTTTTTCCATTTTAGATGCTAAAACCAAGTTAATCTTCATAATGGGGTAAAATGAAAATAAAGTACTCGAATTACAGAGATTAGTTAGAATAGGGTCTTTTTCAGTGAATCTGTTGCATCAGATAATTCATAGGCATTCATTAATATTCCATAATTTATCTATTTATATTTTTTAATATCAGATGTATCGGCACTTCTGTCACAGAAATAAAGATGTATATCTTATCTACTTCTTAGAAAGCTGTGCATGATAATACTTTTCTTAATCACTACCTTTTTGTGTCACCGAAAACATCCCAGATATATCAGGGTAGGCTTCTTTGTTCAACTGTTATTTCCCTAGGGAGTGTGATGGCTCTTGGTTAGATAATCACCATTACCTTATTCTGTCAATGGTTGAAGTCTTTATTTTCTCATGTCAGTATGTGTGTTTGTGGGGGGGTTTTTTTGGGTTTTCCTTGTGGATTTTTAGGTTTTTGTTGGTTTGTGTTTGTAGGGGATTTTTGTTGAAAAGCTGCCATGTAGCTACATGCATTCCACATGTACAAAAATAACAAAAATGTGTTATCACACAGAGGGAAAATAAAGGGCACGTTGTCACTTAATACATATGAATAATTAAGAGCATAAAGTGAATCTGTTTTCTTGTGTTTCAGAAAAGTGTGATGAACCTCTGGTCTCAGCGTTACCCCATTCCTCCTTCAGCAGTTCATCATCCATGACAAGCAGCTATGTGCCAGGGTATGCCAAGTTAAACAAGCGAGGAGGTAAGGGACATTTTCAATTTTAATGTTTGGATATTTCAAAAAGTGATGAATGATATTTTTAATGCAAAAATGTGTTTCATCTGGAGTACTGTTGCTGACGCTTGTTTGAACAGGCTGTTTTTATGAGCTGAAGGGCACCACCAGTAATGTGAAGCAGTATGGGCCACACACCTGATGTCAATGGACATACAGTACAGCTGCATAATTGACTTTAATAAAAGGGTATACCCATCTTCCTTGGGTAAATGAGCATTTGCAAGGTCATGGCTGGAGAAAAATAAACAGCTTAGATGTGATTTGTTGATGGAACTTGCTCCTACCTCAGCAATGACTGCCGTCATTCAGGTTTTTTTCTATCATCACAGGGCCTTAGGCTTTTGCGTATATATCTGTAATGCAATGAGTATCTGTAATATGCCTTTGTTCAGACATAGCAAAGCTGACTCAGACTTAGTAGCTGGAAGAACAGGTGTATAAATCTGATGGCCTGCCTGGTTTAGTGATACTGAGGTACCATCCCCTGTCCACAAAGAGGGTGAGTGGTGCTGGTAGCACTGCCAGCTGTGCTGGTTGTCTGGAGGTCATTATGTTAGGAAGGGATGATCTGGGTCTATGTCAAGCCAGGAAGCTTAATCTGTAAGTGGAGAAGAATATCAGGTGGATATGCCAATGACGTGGCTCAAGTAGTACATGGAGGCTGAAATGGGACCCCCAGGCTTACTGGCAGGGTGAGTGGGTCTCCACTGGGTAATGCAATTATGGCCTGTTGGTACTCTCAGAGCACTGACACTGATCTTGGTTTACTGGTCTGCAAATTCCCTGTGTATTTGTGTTTTACAGGTGTAGAATCCTTGTTCTTTGATCTCTTTCATCTCTTTATTTACTACTTTTTTTTTTTTGTTGTTTTTTTTTTGTTCTTTAAATCAGCTTTATCCAGGCCCCAGTTACTTTCTTTTAACAACTAGTAGTTGACACAGTAAGTTACATATAGTCCTGCTTCCTGTGATGCCAGCCTGCGCCTGTACATTTAATACCTCTGCTATCATCCCATGATTATGGTCCTCTACCTTATATTTTTATATAATAACAGTTTATTCTCTGAAGAATAGGCATAATAGGTACAGAAACATATCAAAACTGTTATAGACCCTAGCCCATGCACTCACACAGCTAAGTTAAATGTAAAACAGATTAGGTTATATTACGGTTGTTAAAGAACTGCTATTGCAAGTAAGCTAAACAGAAGCCAAAGAGTAGCTCAGAGAAAATATGACTGATGAGCTCTAGTGCTATAGGCCTGCAGATCTGATGCAAAGCCTGTGGCCAGACAGAAGCATTGGCAATTTGTTGGGTTTTAGGCCTGCAGACTAGTAGATAACACGGTTTGTTGCTTCTGAATGACAATAGATGTTGTTTTATGCTGGTCACTGGCTTTTATTTCAGTGCTCCATATACTTTGTTACATGCCTTTTGCAGTTCTCAGACTGTCGCAGTGTGTCCAAATGTGTGTTTTGGTAGCCTATCAGGTCCCTTCAGTTGTGTCTTTAAATGTTCATCAGATGAAAGGAGTGGTGCTTAAATTCTAAAACACTACCCATCATTTAGGTTGAATTCTGCTGTGTGACTAGTGCTATGTTCATTTCCATTCTATTTGCTGTTCCAAGTTTAAAAAAAAGTTACTAGAAGCACTTTAATAAAATACAACTTTGCATCAGCTTGGCTAGGAGGATCTTCCTTTGTTTTTAGATGAGTATTTCTACTTTTAGTTTACGAGACTACTTGTCCTGTTCTAAGAGAAAGGCAGATTGACATACGGAATTTAATTTTTTCTTTTAATTACATTTACTCCTCCCTTTCTTACCCGTATAATCACTACAGTGCAGTTTCCTTTAATGATGTATTTTTATCAATATGGATCCGTGTTGTCATTAATCAAACACTGGCTCTATTTCCTCATTGGAAATTTAGTTGCACCTCTTTGTTAAATAGAAGTTTCATCTCTTAGTTTAAATAGAAACTTTGCTAGATTGTTGTTATCCATCTCTTAGTACCTATGAAGCATAGCACAAATACTTTTCAGAACTGAGGCTCTATGTACATGAACCAATATTTTCCTAATCCTAGTGGCAGTAAAATACTGCAGAATTCATGAATGTGTTTAACAAAGGAACTTGTCTGTCTGTGTTTATGCTTTTGGTCCTGCAAGTGATGGAAAATAGCTCAGTTTTAATACTGAGCTATTTTACAACTTCGTGGAATTACAGATATTGCTAATCAACCAGTAATAAGTGAATCCATTTTTTTTTCTCTCCAAGGAGTCATTATCAGCTAATAGATTCCCAAATCGAATGTGCTATTTAAACCACACTGTGCTCAAGTCATTAAATGGAAAGAACTCCCCCTCCTCTAGCCCCAGACCCTTTAAATGAAAGAAATACACATTTGAAAATTCTACTCCCCAACCCAGTTATTTTTCTTTCCTGTTTTCATAGCACTTTAGACTGGAAAAACACTTGATTTGAATAGATAGTATATTTTATTCCATTGATTAAGACACTGATTCACTGAATAGCCACATCATGATTTTAAGGTTGGAGTTCTCACTATAGTTGTTGTGGTTCAGTTTCCTGCTATAAAAGTTACAATTGGAAAAATGCACACCAAAAATAATATTTTCAGCAGTTTTTAGGAGGCTTCAAAAGCAGAAACATCCATTAATTTACTCTAATGTTTGATTACACTGCATTTACAAATCCTATAATTCATGATTTAGGCAAATAGAATTAAATCTTTGTGGAATGGCATTGATCTGGTAACCACCAGGGTGTATATGACACGGGTTTCCATGTCAGTTTGTGAAGATATTTTGCGTTTTCCACATCTCTCTACTTAGACCCCTGTAAGCCTTTGATTTATGGGTCAACATTCCTTATTTCAAAGGAAATGCAGATTTCATGGATGGAAATTTGATTGGAAATGTTAACCTCTCCAAATCAATTTACTTGGTGGTTCCTCTGCATTGCTGCTTGTTCTGGTTCTGAGCCTTATTTCTTGTTAAACAAGGAGAAGTATCTTGGGGTTTTTCTGAGGGGAGGTGAAGGGGATTAAAGGGGCCTGGAAAAGGTTATTTTTCATAATAGGATAACTGTTGATTGTAGAAACAAATATTTAGTGGTTAGCTACAGGTCTGTCAGTGTCTTGCAAATTTGTACTAATGCATATTAAAGTTTCCATGTTTCCACAATTTCCATGTCAGTGAGTAAGAATCTTTGCTTTAAAAATTGTTACAACTGTGAATTTCTATTTCCTTTATCACAAAGAGCCAAAAACCTGAGGGTACAATGTAAATCTGCATTTTATACCAGCTGTCTCATTCATGGACCCCCAAAGCCTGTCTCATGGGGTCCCCTACTTCTTCTGCCTTCTTGGGCACTTTTAATCATAGCAGCTAATAAAAGCAATCAAAATATTTCCATTTTATTATCATGAAAAGAAGTAGGGAACAAGGCCCCAGAAAATAAAGTCAAATATGTTGCTTTGCTTTGTGGCCAGCTATACTACTACCAGATATACTACTAATTATCAAGAGATTTAGCTAGAGCTAATGCCAGACAAAGCAAGTGTTTTTATCCCCATCAGGCCTGTGAAGAAAAGTGGGTGAAGATTCTTTGAAATTCAGCTGTGACAAAACTTCTATGGAGAGAGAGGGATGCAATGAATTTTGCAGTGAATGTTGGTTTGGCATAGGTAGTGTTGTGGCTCCTTAATTATGTTAAAGACTCATAAACAAAAGACTTGGACATATAAATATAACAGGACTAAATTAGCAGCTTTCAGACATAGCTGGATGTAGTCAGTTTCTATCAAATTATCTTTTTGGTAGTAAGACAATATTTAGTTTTAAACAGCTGTCTTAGTGTTTACTGTATCATAGTATTTAGCATATTTTTCATTTTAAATTTAAAGTTATTTGTGCGTTGTTTAGTGCTAGTATAACAAAAGTACAGATTATTTTTGAAATGTCTGTAACTTAAGTGAGGGAAAAAGCACCACGGAAGAAAAGAAATGTTCATGGCTTTTCTTTTTTTGTCTGTCATTATTACTTTTATCTATATATGTGCAAACATTGTGAAATCTTTCAATGCTCTAAAATCCTAAAAATTTTTGCTTTGGATGGACTTGTTGTGAAAAATAATTGAGTTTTATGTCAATTATTAGCTCAGATTCTCCTCCTGTGTAAACCAAAGAATTCCAAGTATATCAAATGATACCATGAGCTATTTGGAGAATATGGGGATGCATTATCTTTGAAAAAAATAATTTTACATTCTAAAATGACTGATACTGGAGTTAATCTAATTGGCACATAAATATATATCATTAAGTCATTGACAGATCAAATTTAAACTGGAATCTAGTTAGCAGACTATCTAAAAAGATTACTGTTCCTTCCATTCTTGTCATACCTCTTTTCCCACAAAAGTCTGTATTGCTGCCACCTTAGTAGCTAAAGTGGCATCAGGGAAAAGAAGAGCTTTCAATAAGGTAATTCTACATATTTTTAAAATCTATCCTAAGTAACTTTTTCATATGTTATGTCAAGGTGAAAAGGTCTAAAATCCTGTGACCTGCCATCAATAGGATCAATAGACTGCATCACATCATGAGAAGGATTCTTAGCACATGTTTGATGTAATGCATTATCAATCTTCCTTTTAATGGTTCCCAAGCTATTGAACCCTATACTTCTCACTAGCGTGAGAATTATACTGCCTATCATCCATCTCATACCATTTTAATTTAGGGAAGAAATTCTACATTATTTCAACATAATGTAATGTTATATAATATAATTGGAAGCTGCTTGAAACTGAGTAGAATCTCAGAACTTCAGAAGTAATCCCAGCAGACATTGAAAGTATGAAGGTCATAATGAATTTTTGGATATGTGGAAATTATCTTTTGCACAGTGGAATTACAAAGAGGAAATTTGGCACCCAGGGGTTCTGTTTTAAGTCCAGTATTAGCAGGCAATCTGATGCTACCAAAGAAATTGATAACATAATATGAAAGGATGTTTCTGTGGAGCAGTTGATGTTCAAAAAGCAGTCCTTCTAGAACTACTGTATAACTTGAATCAAAGCTTTAAGGTTACCTTTTAATCAGTGTGCTGACCTTGGCCTGTTATCAGAGTTATTAATGTGACTATAAAAAAAGCATCAGAAATTTTAAGTGTTGGCATAGGTGTAATTGTGTCAGGTTTTTGGTTTTTTTTTCCGCAGTGGAGTTTTAAATTCTGCCTTCTGTGCGGAAGATGCAAGAATTTATCTATAATGGGATATGATTCTTTTATTCCCCAGACCATTTCCAGTAAGTCAATCAGATATATGGCAATGGCTCTACTAAAAAAAAAAAAAAANGATCCTTGTCTTTGAAGGATTCTATGGGCACCCGGCCTAGGCCCTTTTTACCTTCACTTTTAAAATCTCCAATACTGTAATGAATATCACTACTTATCCAATTGTTTATTACTACTGTAAATAGGAATATGAGAACGATTTTATGTTTTCCTTTTGTCAAAGTGAATGTGGAAGGAGCAGTTAACATCAGCCTGGATTGTGTGATCAGTCTGGGCTTGTTCCTTCGCAGGACTTGCCAGGAACTTAGTTTGGGTATGAATCTTAAAGCAAGGAGGTGCTCCCTCTGAACTAACATTTGTCCAAATTAACAGTATGGAGTTAGCATGCACACTGTAAATAACCAACTTAAATACTGCAATTGTCTCGTGTTGACAAGGACACCTTTCATCTGACTAATACCTGTACGCAACACAACTCATTGTATTTTGATTAAAACCCACTTAGGAAAAAAGTTGTGGAGTTGACAGTGGTTTGGAAGTTCACTATCCAGGTTACAGTACATATTGTCTTTCATAAGTAGACAAGATCCTGAAAGCAATGAAAAGAGTAGTATAAAAGGCCTGTTAAAACCACAAGAGAGTAGTATCATCCACTTAACTTTTGTATGTCTATAAGAGAGCTCTTTCTGAGCTAAATCACTAAAATATACTTGCCTTTTAAAAAGTAAATAAACTGCAGTTCTCTTTCTATAAATATGTACTTTATATAAACACAACTTTTACAGCCCACTACATTATGTTTGCTAAAACCATGTCCTGAAGAGTGTAGATCAAACTAGGTTTTCAGAAGTCAGGACAAATTGATAGCCCTTATTTATTAAATAATTACTTATCCACTTAAAAATATGCAAAGTTACTTATGGTTGAAAAAGATCAGCCACTATTTGTTCACTTATTAACAGACCCCAAAAAACATATTTGTGTGTGGCATAGCTGTATTTGTGTTGTACACTGTATGAACAGTATTTTGGGAATGCTTTGGAGACAATACAAGCAACTGATGTTTTGTATTGGAGGAGTGCTCTGTGTTTTTTTGAGAATATTTTGGTTTTGTTTTTTGTTTGTTTTGGGTTTTTTTTAATTTTTTAGTCATTTCAAGACTTGACTCCTTTAGGAGCTCTGTTACCTGTGAGAGTAAATGAAAACCTTTTCATTTTATTAGTAACATGTCCTTTTGGTATTACTCATAATAAATTTTTTGTGTAGTGCTAACTTCAGTCTCTAGGTTTGTTTTTCTTTTTGTTTTTCTTTAAAAATCCATAAAGAATTTGGGTTCAGCTCATTGTTTGCATCAAAAAGAGGTGTACAATTTTCTGTCTTTATCTCTCTCACATCCTACCTTATAATCAGTTTTGTTTATTCTCCACCTTCAAAATAAATAGTTATGCACACCACTTTGATTTGCACTGTAACCCACAACCCACCTCAGCTCTTATATCCCCCCTTTAGAAGGCAGCTGTGATTGCCACTTGGTTGACCTCAGAAGTTGTTTTCTGTGATTTAATGATCTGGCCTAATGAAATATTTTTCATAAATACCTATTAGTTGTAGAAGGTGTTCTTGAAAAGACAAATGAAAATATTTGCACTAGCTCACTCCTGTGAAAAAACACATTCAAATATTCATTGCAAGAGGATAGTGAATTTTGTGAAGGTGCAGGAAAAAGCATCACAAAGAGGAAAGAAAAGTGCCAGTGTATATCCAGGACAGACTCATGCATTGAAGAAAACAAGTTTAGAAGGGGTAAGACATCACCCTTTTCATTCAAAATACAGTCCAAGAAACAAAGTCTGTAGAGAGTGAAGCTCAAGTAATTGCATTAAAAAAAGCATCATTAGCTTGTTAATTTACCATAGCCTGATGAATATAGAAAGCATGACAGTTTTTTCCAGTTCATAACTAATTTGTTAATTAGTGTTCAGAATATCTAATTGGCTTATTTCATACATGTATAGATGGAGAGGAGAAAAAAAAGTAACACTGTGGTCTCCAAATTTATAACATTTTTCTCACAGTAATCATTAGAGGCAGCAGTTCCACGCCCAGCTAGAGACACAAGGCAAATGGGCAGCTTTCTTGGGCAGCAGGAACAGCATATCACCCAGGCTTTACTGAGCTGCTACCTCTTTTCAGACAAAGTTCAGCTTAGTTCATTAATTGTTTCTGATGCTAATGGGCAGCTGCGTTTGGCAGGAAGGTGGCTATGCTGGTGGCAGAGAGGAGGCAGCCCTACAGAGATTCAGACTGGATCTGTATATCACAGATATACTTTTCACATATCCTTAGGGTACCAGGGCAGCTCTGGCTGTTTATCCCCAGTGTAGCCAAATTCTGAGCTTTCAACTACTTTGAGAGTTTAATTTGACAGTTTCTCAAATAGCATTGGGGCATTAGGTAAACAGTTAAGACATCTCTTTTGGTGTTCTCACTGGCTTCATCTTGAAAATGAAGACCTGATTAGCTCTTATGCTCGTCTCAGAATACTACTGAGCTGGAAACTAAACCCAGAAAAGAGGATTTTGGGGAGACCCTATAGCAACCTTCCATTACCTGAAAGGAGCCTACAAGAAAGGAGAGAGACACTATTTACAAGAGCATATAATGACAGAAAAAAGGGGAAATATCTCTAAACTAAAAGAAAGTAACTTTATATTACATATTAAAGAAAAATTCTTTACTGTGAGAGTGGTGAGAAAGTGGAACAGGTTGCCCAGAGAAGTTGCAAATGGCCCATCCCTGGAATTGTGTAAGGCCAGGTTGGATGGAGCCCTGAGCAGTGAAAGGTGTCCCTGCACATGACAAGAATCTTGGGAACTCTATGATCTTTAAAGTCCCTTCTAACCCAAACCATTTTATGATTCTATCTAAAAAAGTGGCACACTACAATTGAGTTGTTGACTTACTATAAATGGAGATTTGTCTCAAAAATGCACAGTAATGACATGTTAGGGTTCCAGCTAAGTGCTCCTTGAAACCAATTCCTCACAAGGAACTTGTCTACAACAGAGTTGGCACACTGAACAGGCAAGTTGGAAAACTCAGATACTTGGGGCTACTTTGTTTGCACAAAACAGTGGGAAACATGCAAGATTAAAAGAAAAATAAAACCACAAAAAAAAAAAAAAAGCAACCAAAAAAAACCCCAAAAACTCTATATAGGAAAACTTGGCCATCCTCTTTTGACAGGTCTGGTATACTTAACAGCAGCAGACTGAAAGTTTAGCTATTCTAGACTGAGTTTTATCTACAGATACTTCAGACTTCTATATAGAGCTGTGTAAGTACAGAGCTCTGGAATTAAGGCAAAGATGCATAGTGAGTGAATAGAAGATGCACTGTCAGCTTTCTCCAAGGTCAATGCCTCCTGCCAGGTGCTATGAGTGTTTCACCCTCCCCTGCACACAAAGTGCAGGTTTTCCTTACACAGATGGGTGTAGTACAACTGATAGATTGCTGCTTTGAACATTTGAGCCAGAGTATTGCCTTTCCCAAATAAGTCATAAACAAGCATAAATGGTGGTAGAAATGGGAGCTATTTGGCTACCATTATAACCTCCCACTACAGTTATATACTGAAAGAGAGAAAAGAAATAATGTGATAAAATGAGGCTATTTGTTGCAGGATGGGAGAGTGCAGCTATTATTCATGTTTCAGCTTTCACAATGAGATTATTCACAAGAAAATCTGAGCTACACAGTTAGAGACAGAATGTTAATACTTGGTTTTCTGTATGTAAGTTACTACATAAGTCACAAAAAATATCTCTGGATCTGTAAGAGTCTGACTTAGCATCCAGTCTCATGTCATAGATGTGCTGATGTTTTCTCTTTGTTTTCTCTCACTTAGATGAAAATAATTTTTAACTCTTTTTGTGTGTAAGACTCACTTTAACATTGATAAAAATTGGCCTAATTTGAAGAAGTTTATCAACTTCTACTGAGCAAAATAATTTCCTTTAGAAAGCTTCAGCTTTGCACAGGCCTTCTACAGTGAAGTAAAGGTGGAAAGGGAAGGGATGAATCACAGTTCAGGAGTGTTTATAGACCTCCCTCAGAGCTTTTTGAACAAGAGAAAATATTTGCTTTGAGTGAGAGAGAATTGTTTTTCTTTATTAGGTTATCACTGTAGCTGAGATTTGAGAAAGCTCTACTGGACCTGCTGTTTACAAACAGAGAAGGGCTGGTGGGAGATGTGGTGGTGAGAGGCTATCTGGGGTATGGGGACCGTGAAATAGTAAAGTTCTTAATATTTGGTGAAACAAGAAGGGGCGTCAACAAAACTTCTACACTGGACATCCAGAGGGCAGACTCTGGCTTATTCAAGACACTGATTTGGAGAGTAGCTTGGGAAACAGCTCTTAAAAACAAAGGGGTGCAAGAAGGATGGATACACTTCAAGAAAGAAATCCTGGACGTGCAGGAGCAGGCTTTCCATGTGTACTGAAAGACAAGTTGACGGGGAAGATAACTGGCCTGGATGGGCAGGGAGTTTTTGCAAAACCTCATTAAAAAAAGAAGGTGTATCACCTTTGCAAAAAGGGGCAGGCAGCTCAAGAAGTGTTTAGGATGTTGTTAAGTCATGTAAAAAGAAAATTAGCGACATGAAAGCTCAACTAGAACTTAACGTGGCCACTTCTGTAAAGGATAATAAAAAGTTGTTATAAATACATTAATATAAAAAGTAGGGGCAAGGAAAACCTCCATTCTTTATTGGACTCGGGGGAAATGTATTTGCCAGAGATTAACACCTTATTTGCCTCAGTTTTCAACAGTAAGAGAGGTCATCCTCAGGACAGGAGGCCCTCTGAGCTGGTAGGTGGAAACAGAGAATAGAATCACCCCCATGCAGTCCAGGAGGAGGTAGTTAGTGACCTGCTGA